>JABWIB010000432.1:62434-121270 GCA_016617825.1 Platyplectrum ornatum
TGCTGGTTGTGAAACTTCCTTTCTTCTAATCTTAGCGGGTGACCACGTGTCCTCTGTACGGTTCTATGGGTAAAGAGTTCATGTGAAAGCTCTCTGTACTGACCCCTAATATATTTATAGACACCTCTTTTCTAAAGTAAACATGCCTAATCTTGCTAGCAGTTCCTCATAACTCAGTGGCTCTATACCCCTTATCAGTTTTGTTGCCCTTCTCTGAACCCGTTCCATGTCCTTTTTATGGAGTAGTGCCGCGTACCTCCGTATTCCAGATAAGGTTGTTAAGTAGTATTGCTGTTATCTGACTAACCAATTTAGCTAACGTTGGTATGTTAGTATGGCTGAAAACATAAGAGTAACGTGGTCTACGTTTCCAGTCCATGTTCAAAACTATGAAGTAACGATGACTAACAATTGAAGGAGCTTCTTTTTGTATAAATTTCTTTAATACATATTAAAACAATGAATCTGTTTTTCATGCTCTGATTGCCAGCAAGTGCAAACTGAACAACTTACCTTAACATGCAGGTGTAATTCCCGGTGTCATTGAGAACCGCTGGCCGAAACCAGAGTATATCCTTGTCTTTGCTGATCCTATTATCTGGAAGACGGATGTTGATTGGTTCTTCAAGATCCTTCCCTTGGCCTGTCCAATACCACATTAAAGTGAGGCCTGCCGAATGTGCCGTACTATAATTATGCTTCAGGTAGTCCTCAAAGAGAGGGCATTTTGTCCGGACAGGTTCTCCATCATAAACTTGGGTTAATTTCCTGGTGTCTAATCCCCAGTCATCACATCTCTCTGAAAGACAAATATTAATGTGAACACACATTTAGGCAATATCCCAGAATTAATTTTGATATTCTTAAACTTAAATGTCACTTTATTTAAAAAGACATAACATAGATGTTCAATGTGTTATTGATATACTCATTATTGTACTTCTCCATAACAAAAAAAAAAAAGAAAACAAGTGTAAATTATAATGGTCTCTGAATACTGATTGCCAATGTATTTTGTTATTTTTACACACTCACACATTGGTGGCAGTCTAGCACAAGACACCTGCTCATTCATCAACAATCTGTCATCTGTCATCACAAAGCTGTAAATTATAGACAGTGTATCTATTCTTACAGGACTCTGCCTTCACTTGCAGAATGATCAAGGGGATTGATGAAGGATGTGCTAAACCATGTGCTCAAAATATAACAAAAGACAGCAAATTGAAATGAAAAGGAAAGGGTCCACATTCTGTGCATTAGAAAGGGCTGATCCAGAGTTCAGGAGTAAGGACGACATAGGTGCAAGTGTAGACCTGAGCAAAACAATGTTGAACTGAGGAAAGGTAAATTTAAAATAAAAATAGAATTAGAGTTCAAATTAGACGTTTCCTAGCCTAACCAATTTACAGATTACTCATAAAGCTATGCTGTATGTGAGTTAAAGTATTTTACCTGCATGCAAAATAATGAACGTCATTTACTACCTTACTTTCAGGTGTTATAAATACAAATCTATTGTAACTGTAACTTGCGCAAGGCATGTCCAATTAATTCTGATTTTCAAAATGACAGTAATCCGTCGGTTATTTAAAACTGCTTAGTTAGTGGTTTCTCAATATAAAAATGTAATCCTCAATTTCCACCAGTCATGCATAGGCATGCGTAACATAGCTATTTCCCATCAGAAGCGTCACTATATAATAGCAGAACTGTAAATGGTTTTAGAAGTTCTAAAATGGCAATATGCTTGTGTTCAAAATCACACAAGCAGATAGTGGTCAAAGAAGCAGTGTCAAGAAAAGTCTAGAAGATCTTGTGAAGAGAGGTGAACCTGCTTTATTTAACAGTTCTGAATATTTTAGACCCTCTTGGCTATTATGGACCTCTTATAAAATGACTCCCTTATTCAACCTATTTATTATGGAAAACTTTATGAAAATGCTATAAAATTATATTTTTTTATAGAGATTTTAAGACTGGAGATTTGAGTTTTTAGATTTGACTCATGTGAAGAGTGTGTACCTGAATGTCAGACATCAGCCTTGAGAAAACACCTTACTGAGTATCAAACTGCTGTCAAACAACAAAATTCAAAGTTGAACTTGGTAGCGACATATCCTTCTTCTATTATCTCATAAATGTAATAATGTTTCTACTATTAGCAATCAATGGCCAGAGACTGAAACATCAGTGGGCAGCTACTATTTAATCTCTACATGGTAATCGCTTTGGGCCTGAGTAATACCCGTACCTGGTTCCACTGGCTCTAATGTGCTACAGTTGCAGGATTTCCAGCATCCTTGTATTTCCTTTTTTCTAAACTTATTTGTCCACCCACATGCTGTGTCACCTAAGCGATAACACCTTTAATCCTGTGCATGTGGAAACCAGTTACACGAGTTCCACAGTCATTCTGTAGCCATCTGATACTATGCACATGTTGTGTCATCTAAGTACTGATGCAGAGGACTTTCCTTCACCTATAATCCTGTGGGTTGCCTATGCATTGTATGGCTATTCTGAAGTCAATAAATATTATCTGCATGTTTTGTCATCTAAGCTTTGCAGCGATACCACTGTCATTCTTGGGGCCAGCCCTCAGTTATAAAGAAATAATGCTAAGTCTTGGGGCCCACCGGAAGATTCTCCTGTTCTCTGGTGGGCCAGTCCGACGCTGGCTATGCCCATTATTTGATTCCTTCTTAGTACACCTCTAAAGACCACAACATGCACATTACACATAGCAAAATCCATAGGCACCATCAGTGTCCCTACCAAGTGACAGAGATGATTAGCACAAATATTATCCATGTCATTGACAAGTGATATGAATAGTAACACTACTGCAATCATCATTATATAAATACATGTAACTAAAAATATATATCACCGCAATATACAGTGATACAAATATTCCCATTCCAAAGTCTCATGACTACTATGCTTTAAGTTAAAATGTAAGTTTAATGGGTCTTGTCTATGGAAAGCTTCAGCATGAAAAGGCCACACACTATAACATTTAATTGTACTTTAAATGAAAGTTTTCTGGACCTCAAAATTTACCCTTTATGCTGAATTTACTGAAACAAAACACGTTTCTATAATTGTCTAACAATCAGCAAGGCCGGAAAAAGCTTATTTATTTATGTATTTCCTTCCATTCTATCATGTCTATGGTAGGTTTTTCACTTACACACTCTGGTTAAACATTAATGGGTCATTTAAATTACCAGGCCTTATGCTCTATTATGCCAGTAAACATCACTCAGTAATCCAAGGCAGTTTTATAAATCTGAAACGGTAACATGCATTTTCACTTTGCTGATCCACTATGTAAGTCACCATCTGCTTTGGAAAAGAAATATTTTGATACACGACATTGCAAAGTAAAGCATATATATTTCTTAAAAATATGCCGTATTTAACAGAGAATATCCAGCAACACAGAAGGCCATGGCACAAATATAATATTATTAAATTTATCATACCATTGTGATCACACATGCTCAGGGGTGTTCATAATTAATCAAGTTGCACTGGAAAAACACCCAAAATAATAATAGAATTCTAATCAACAAATATAAAAACGTAACGTGCAGTGCATAGGAGTAAACATACGCTTAAGAGGCCATCCACTACAATGATTTGGGCCAAAATCCACAAAAAAACATAACAAATAAAAAAAAACACAAGGAACGATATTGGTGATCAATCAGAATTCCCGATTTATCAACTATATTGTTTTTTTTTTTTAATAAAATAAAAAAAGTAGAAATAAAAATTAATTAGGCCAAACTTACTTTTACTTTTCTGCAGCCTGAAAGGTAAGTGTGGCTTCATTATTTTTATTTCTACTTTTTTTTTCATGGGCACCACTAAAACGTTATTCGCCCCATTTATCGGTACCAATTTGCACTAGAATGATATCGTTCCAGGATGCCCAGATTTACTCTCGAGAGTCCCGTTGCTATGCACTTTCATCAACAAAGACTGAGGCTTAAATTTACAAAGCAGTGAGATTGCAGTGAGATTGAAAAGTGGGGATTTTACCCATAGCAACCAATCAGATTCAAGCTTACATTCTCTAGTATGCAAAATGAAACCAAGAGCTTTAATTTGATTGGTTGCTATGGGCAACATCCCCACTTTTACATTTCACTGCAGTCTCGCCGCTTAGTAAATTTAGGCCTAACTAACAGCTGATTTATGTTGCCTCCTGATTTACCCAATTCTCAGAATAATATATATAAATGGAAATCCTCTGTTCATAATAAACAATAAAGTTGATCCACTTTACTTGAAATACAATGCTCTGGGGTGTATGAAGCATTGTGTGTATGCATTAATATATTGGATTTTTTATTTTTTACAAAAAAAAACTAAATAATTCTCTGGTAAAGAAACTATAATAAACAGAAACAGATTATTTATTTAATTATTAATTTACTAACCAAGCCATCTATTTACATTCGGAATATTTAGGACTTTTATTTTCTTTTATATTGCTACAAATTTTAATAATCTTTTTCATATGATTTATTCGTTTTAAACCATTTAGCAAATAAGCAGAACTATTCCTTACTGTCCATGAGTTCACTTAGCAGAATGCTGTCTCAGGGGAAAGGCAATCCTTCTATTCTACTGCACTACTATTGACAGGTTTCCATTATCTAAGTTTCTCGGGGAGTGTCACAGACGGAAGACGATAGCAGTTAATTCTGAAGTGTCAGACTGATGATTCAGGTGGTACTTAGTGCACTGCTAAACCTCAGGGTTTTACATTTAAGCTATTTGATTAATCTGCAGGACAGTTACACATAATTATTAAGAGCACGGCCTGGATGTAATTTACAATGGACTGAATTTGATTCTCTAGGTGGCATTTCAAGTATCAATGCAACGCCATATACTCTTACAGAAATCTTTTCTTCTTTGCAATTTAAAATCTGTTCCTATGTAGTTGCTCTTGAGTGTCATTTATAACACAGTAAACTTTTGTGTATTAATTACACTGTATTTGAGGGACACCATCAGCCGGAAAATACTCGCTTCTTCCACAATTTCTAAAACAAATTAGAATTCATACCAGGGTTTTCAAATTCTTACAGTACTTAAGGGCATAATTTATGCATCTAATGTCTGAAGCCCTGGCCCCTGTCTTGTAAAAGCATTTATTCATAGGGTTACTATGGATGGGTAGGGACATGATGATATCAAGCCCTGTCCACCCTTAATAACAGTAGCATAAAGTCACTTGCTTCAAACCCTGTTCCAGGAGAATTTTGCCTCTCCTGGGGTTTCACAGTCTCACAGTTATTATGGGGAAATTGGTAAACCTGATTAATGTCACACAATTAAAGATACCATACCTAAACATTATTATTATATTTTTTAAAAACAGTTTTTTTTTTTATTAATTCACACCAGACGTCACACACAGAAATAACTTACAGTGTGCTTGTGTAGTACATGGGCATGTCTCAAGATATGCCACACCTTTCTGGTAACTCATAGCAGGAGACTATCCCTAATAAGCAAATCATTGTTCTGGTCTTCACGATGAAGAAAGGCCCTAAAAGACCAATTCGTAAAAAAACCCTGTTTCACTCCTATAGCCTGCGGACTGAAGGAAATGTTTTGCAGTGTCCTAGACTCTGCTACACTGGAAATAGGTGATGCAGCTGCCTATAACCACACAGCATCCATACAGACTGCGATTTAATAGGTGATGCAGGTGCCTATAACCACACAGCATCCATACAGACGGTTTTGGGGAGAGTGGTTAGTAGAGGATGGAGGATGCCAGTAAGCAAGACTCTACTGCTTCCTGTAAATGCACACACCCCCCTATCACTGATACAGTGCTTTTATTCTAAATATGTGCTGCTTTGATTCAGGGCAAGTAATTATTTTGTTCCACATATTAATACTATGTATTGTGTTCTTTGTTTACTGCAGCTCCCTCACCGAAACAGTGATCTGGAAGTAACAGCTCACAGTAGGGAAGCAAATGCTCACAGTATCTTATTAGTCTACTGTATACATGGCCTTGCTATTTAACTGAATGTGATGGAGATATCTGAGAATTCTGCATCAAATCTTATCAGGAGCTGCCAAATCAACACATTCACCATTGCCTCCTTTACTTGACTATTTTCTATTTTTTCCCTTTCTTTGCAGGCTACAATCAATACTAAGGTATATTGAACTTGATTTTGGATTCATTTCTCTTTGCTCATGTTGTTCACATTTATTTTTCTTGTTATGTTTTTCCTTTGAGATGATATTTTTGTGGCTTCAATTTTCTTTAGTCTGTGCAAAAAGATTATTTTTATATACCAGGGCTAATAACAGCTATTTACAAACCTAGTATTGACATCTGTGTATTTTGGAGTGCTGCTTCTGTTTTCATTGATCATACCACTATATATCGGTCTTGCACCCACTGTCATGACATTTCCCACTGATTTGATTGAAGGTACAAACTCATTCACTTCTCTTATTTTATAAGTGTCCAAACCACCCCTTATAAATGCCCATACCACAAACATATGTGTGTTTATGTGTATACATAAATGTGGGTTGATGCAAAAGTGAGTGTAAGCAGGTTGGTGGTATGTATATCTTTATACGTGTGCCTATCTATTTATAATGGCCTGAAATCACTGCAAACTTTTGCAGATGCATGGCCGGTTGATGAAATGGGAATTATCTAAACTAATACAACAATTTCTATATCCAGGATAAAGATACTTAAGTGATTACGATGTTCAAATGCTCTGTGACTGAAATGACCTCAAAACTATAACATATTTAAGTCTTCTATATTTAATCCAGCAAATGGATAGCAGCAAAGGTACATCAGTATTTGATGACACTCAAATGATTGGAATTGCGCTAAAAAGTAAGAATGTGCAGACAAAGAATAGTAATAGAGAAAGAAATGTGGAGGGGAAGCTCCATGAAATAATGTGAATGAATGCCACCTACTTTAGGACCAAGCATTAAGGGTATTTCTTGTACTGACTGCATTAGATTAGCTTAGATCACCATAGAACATTTATGTCGAATAAACACATGGCAGTCAAAAACTTCCGCAACTTGCCGCATAATATAACACAGAGTGACACAATCAAAATATAAAAAAAGTTACATAGATAACAAATGATGGATAAGAAATAATTACAATGTTTTGTCAATTTACAATAAAAACATTTTTGTACCATCACACCTGTGTTTTCTGCAATAAAGGCATAGAAAGTCAACAGCAGATGTGGTCATGCAGCATAAGGAATATGGGTGACATGATGGAGTGGGACAATGATTATGGGCAGAGAATCAAAATATAACGCATAATAGAACTGCAAACTTTTACCCCGAATGCTCAAAAAACAGACCGTCAGGGTAAATCCCCTGGATACATCGGCTTGAGAAACTTGCAGAGACAGTAAGCCGGCTTTTATATCCGATCCGTTTGGCTGATGACTGTACCAGTTTTGTTATGCTTAGATGAGTGTTTTTAAAGATTGAAGATATATATGTTTCTTTATCTATCCATTGCAGAATATTATATGACACTTTTTCCCTTCTGTAATACTGTTACTGATAATGTTTCAATAAATAAAGAATGTTTAAAAAAAAAAAAAGATTGATGATATAAGAATAAGACAAGTGTTTTCATCAAGACCTGTTTTGCTACTTAAATTACTATATAATATGCTATATCCAGTGGTAGGATTCAGCTGGTTCTCACAGGATCTACAGAACCGCTTGCTAATGTTGGTAAAGGTTCTCGGAACTGGCATTTATTTGAATCCCACCACTGGCCATATCATATATCAGATGAACGTGTTTTTCTGGTTTATATTGGAACCCTGTATGGAACACACTGCGCCACAGGTTTTTTTCTTCTAGATTTATAGAAGTATATCTGCTGGTTTATTATGAATACTAGAGACTGCTTGTAACTTCATATTTATTATGAATACTAGAGACTGCTTGTAAATTTATATAATAAAATACATTTTTATACTTTAAAATATTGATATAATTTATACTTTAAACTTGTAAAGATTGTAAACTTAAAAAAGATCAGGGCCCTTATTCCCTAAACTGCTGGAATGAAAAGGCGGAAATGTTTCCCTAAGCAACCAAGAAAGTGTCAGCTTGAATTGGATTGCTTGCTATATCTCCACGTTTCATTCCCGCAGTTTATAGAATAAGGGCCCAAGTATTTTATTAATTAGAAAAAGAAAACTATGGGATGTGTAGCAGCAGAGCAAACAATGTGTACACCATTAAATTACATGATCCCTCTGAGAAAATATTTAAAGAGATTTATGGACACAAAATGAGATCTATGGGAGACCAAATATTGTGCGCTGTTTATGTTCTTATACCAATTTATTTTCTTTATCATGTCAACTGAAAACAGCTTCTTTCTCGCTCAGTATTTAAGACTTGTGAGCCAATTATATTGTGTATAATTACAAAACTGATGAACTTTCTTCACCCTTCAAATGTTGGCAGAGAATCAACAAATTCAAACAGGCCTGATTGCGTTATAATAACACAATAATGGATGAGGAGTAAAAGATGTGTTGTTCCCATATGTCAGCCATTTAATGGTTTATATTCCAATTCAAGGGACATGTAGATATGATAAATGAGTACAGCTATCTGTGCCATGACATTTCCAACGCAGCAGCAGACCAGACAACTATCAGAATACGTGTTTTGCAGTTTTCCTAAGAGACATCATGCATTGCAGCTCTGCAGAATGGGGTTCTTCAGTTCATAATCTCCCCTGCAATGCAACTACTACAGGGTTACACTACAGTAACCAGACATCAGAATTTAACCTTTAACCAATAAACATTTATTAGTTTTACTGAATTTGAACTTCAGTGAATTATTGCTAATTAAAATGCACCTTCTGTGGCTAATGAATCCAGACCCTGAATGTGTCTTAGACAATAAAGGTTTTAGATTCATAGTTTTTGTATTTTTGATATCTTTTCTTATGTTGAGCTTGTTGGAGTGCCGTGACTTTACATCCAGTGGTAAATGGACAACGTGAGGTTTACTGACAAAGATCAGCAAAGTTGTTAAAGAGGAATATACAAAGAGCAGAAGCCTGGCTTAATGGGCTGAGATGAAGAAAGAGTTCCCAGACCCAGGGCCGGTGACAGGGGGGGACAAGTGGGACAGGTGTGACGGGCCCCAACCTTCAGGGAGCCCTGTTACTAGTGTTATCACTACTGAGGGGGGCCCAAAAAAATCTGGGTTTACCGGGGTCCCAAGTTTTCTGTTGCCGAACCTGTCCAAACCTGATCCAGAGCAGCTGTACAGACCAGGTGATTCAGCAGAATCATCCACCTCTTAAATATATGCAGGGAAAAGGGACATCACTTATACCCCTCTTCTCTGCTTCAGTGTAGCCATAAGCACAGAGGCAGCAACTTGATCGTGGGTTATATTAATAAAAAGCCATCATAGTACTCGTGCTGGTTACTATGCTGGCTATTACTATGTTACTATATTACTATGCTGGCTTTGGAAAATTGACCTACTTCTTCCAGGATATGTTGCAAATGCAGTACAGAGGTGGTGCGTGAATCCCCTGCAATCTGAATATTTAAATAAACTTTAATATACATGGTTTGGGGGTGAATACAGAAGCAGATGTTATCTTTAGCCAATCTGCGCTTGCAAATTATTTTTACAATTAAGCATTACCAGTACAATTGTCAATAACAAATTACATCGTTATATTTATATAATATTTAAGTCTAAAATTACCATAGAGTATAAATTATTAATTATATTCATAAAAAGTAAATTGAACATCTAATAATAATAATAATAATAATAATAATAATAATAATAAGAAGAAGAAGAAGAAGAAGAAGAAGATCTGGAGTTGAGGAGTATAAGTGGGAGAGATTTTCTTCTACACATTATAATAACCCTATTATTGAGTTTAACCAAGGGGATCAATTTTTTTTTTAAAGCAAATTTAAAGAGAATTATTTTTAATGTGATGTTTTTCATTCAACATAGCATCATTAACCAAAGCTATCTTATTACAAATGGACACATAGGGGTATATTTACTAAGCCACGAGTTTTCAGTGAGATTGGAAAGTGGAGATGTTGCCCATGGCAACCAATCAGATTCGAGTTCACATTCTCCAGTGTGTAAAATGAAACTGAAAGCTTGAATCTGATTGGTTGCCATGGGCAACATCTCCACTTTCTAATTTCACTGCAAACTCGCGGCTTAGTAAATATACCCCATAGGGCTCTATTTAAAAAGATCAATTCTAGATGGTAGTGCCAGTTTTTCATGAAAAACTTAAAATAACGAGAAGAATATTTAAAAAGGTAACATCGTCAGTGGAAGCAATATTTTTTACTGCCGATACAAATGTCTTCGCCTCCCCATTCTTCTATGTAGGGGCCTGAACTTTCGTCTATTTAAAAACACTGAAAGCAGAGGTTTTGTCTCCACTCCTAGGACATTACATGCGAGGTGAGTATTTTTAAATACTGTGAAGGATGCTGGCAGGATTGCTGTGAGTTGAAGCAAGCCTGCTGCAGCACCATCCTTCACAATGAAACGGAGCTGCTCTTTAGATAGAGGCCATAGTATTTGAGGTCATTCTTCAAAGTTATTATAAAAATGTATTCATCAGGATTGAGAACTTTTATTTTTTCCCCATTACTGAGAACTTTCTGTGAGATTTATTGTTAATCTTTATGTATGTTATTTTCATATATCTACCCCGGTAACAGCATTGTTATTGTATGGTTTCACATTTGCTGATCTTACTCCATCGCTGTCACACACCTATGCTCTTTTTATTCCAGTCAACACTTTTTAGCATATAAACCTGATTTGTACAAATATAACAGTAAGCTTGGCTTAAAATCACATATTGCTACAAGTGCACCTTAAGCATCTTAACAGTATATGAATGAAGGTGAAGACTAGTTTTCTTAAACAAAACCGCATCTAGTCATATCAATGAAAGGGCCCTAATGTTACATGTACAACACTGTAGGCTTATTCCTTTATCAACTTTCTGAAAAGACAAGCTGGAAACGAGCCAGCACCTTGACCCATTTTCTGTCAGTCACCTGGTACTTGTCCATCTGTTGTCAATGATCTGGCACATTAACTTGAAGAAATTGTATGCAAGCAGGCTATTTTCCAGTACAAGCTGGATATAAAACACTCATTGGACCAAATTAGTGAACTTCCTTCTTAACTCGTTGTATGGCAGAATAGCATATTTTCCATATCAATAAGAGTATTTTAAATTATGATAAACCTTCACTTCAAAAAACAGTATATGATGACTAGAGGAGAACCGTGTTATGCTGGAGTTTAATGAAGGTGCAAAGTTCAATGGACCTTCACTGCACAGAATGGCGCCTCCACTTCATTTGTCATTTTATGCTAAGTGTCAGTTCAGCTACTCTGCTGAATGATTGGACAGGACTGAGAATTCCAGGCAGACTCTATGTGATTCCTGAGCCAAATAGAGAATGAAATGGCTTTTTTGAAGAACAGTGAAGTTTTATCCATCTTTAGTGGTAATTAAGACAAAACAATGCATTCAATGAAAATACACCCTATTCCGGAAGATTACAGTTCTTTAATGTATGCCCTCATAATGTATAAAGAGCTGTTAATGGAACATAGACAAAAGTTTGTGATGCAGCCTGGATATAACATAATCTTCCCTGCCAAAAGAAAGGCGGTGGAGCCTTTGTTTCTGTGTAAATTAAAACCATTTAGTCAATTTAAAATGTATTTGGGATTTATTAATTCCAATAATGTTTAAATTGTCCTACTGCATCAGCCTCTACCACCTCAAATGGAACGCTATTACATTCATCAGCTATCTTTCTACTATACCTACCCCCCTTCAATTTATACATATGGAGGGCTGTCGTGCCCATTAGGCGAATTTAGGCGGCCGTCTAGGGTTGCCGGCTGGCAGGGCGACAGCTTTGTATGAAACCTGTACATATGTCCACACTTTCTACTACATTTCTGCAAACAAGTTTAACAACTTTAATGGGTCAAATTTGATGGGTCAGAGCAGGGCCGGATTAAGAGCCCCATGGGCCAAGGGCCACTGTAGGGCCAGTGATGTGTAAGTGTGACTACTGTTGTGTGTGGTGGTGGTCAATTATATGTGGGCATTTTTGACAATCGAGGTCTGTTAGCCCCATCTGGCACTGGATCAGAGGTGTTGGGTGGCATGAGGGGACCTACACAATATTAGGCAGGTGGTTTCAGTGTTTTGGCTGTGTATGTTAAACTGTTGAAAGAAATGAAAGATGAAAGAAAATGACTGCCCTTAAAAAAAATATATAACAGACAATCTAAAAGTGCAATGTATTTTACTTCTTACCACAGACGCAGCCTCTTGGGACTGTCAGGACAAATAGACATGTCAAAAGGAAACAGTACTTCATCCTACAAGAAAAGAAAATACTTTAACAACTATATGAAAAAGAGAAAACGTTACAGAAGTGCAAACAAAGATGTGTCAGTGATCCTGCTTCATTTTCGTATTTGTATTAATGATTGTACAAAATGTTTTGTTAAAGAATTCCCTTCACTAAAAATGAAAACATGTAAAGCATTCTATAAAGTGTACTCCAGAAGGAACTAAACATCTATGAACTACATTGCGACAAACACTTTGATCACCTCATGGTTCACTTCTGGAGCCATAAGGGAGATGCTAACCATTAGCACATGACACTGAAATAACTCTAAAGAAAGTCGGTCAATTCTTTAGAATTTGGAGCTGTTCAATTTTAATGTACACAATTTAAAGGCATGTTTATAAAATAATCTAAACATGAATCTATAGTTTTAAAAATGTATTTATGGATTATTAAAACTCTGATTATTAATGTCCTAAATGGATGGAGAGATACAGATTTATATTTATTGTGTGTATATATATATATATATATATATATATATATATATATATTACAAAAAATGGGTGTATCCCATAAATACATCCATATAGCAAATGAATCATTTTATCGCTCAGTATTTGGGGATGATTTGCATAAATCACGGCAGAATCCCCACCCCATACTGCTGAAAGCCCTGATATAGAGTTATCACGCCTCCCACTGATTTAGTTGAAAAACTATACACCTCCAATCACATCTATTATTTTTTATGTTTCCATCCCACCACTTAAATTCCACTTTTCTCATTGTCCTACTTAAAATATTATCACTTCATACTCATTGTAATCTTTTCAGTACAGTTGGATTGTAAACGTATTAGAGAGATATTTTATTCAAAACCATAAATGTGGATGATAAATTACACATTTTTATATATTTAGATTTATGCTAAATTCCATGTCATATTTCTGAGCACATTAATTTGCATTAGCTGTGTTTTATATAGAGGCATGTGCATAAATGGTGGCATATGCCTACAGGACAGTAACATTAATAGTGTCCTACTTAGCACAAGGAAGGAATCTAAAAACTGGAAATCATAACAAAAAGCAATACAACAATCTAAACATGTTAATCAGCGATGTCTCTAAAATATAATGTACCTAAAGCTATAAACTGAACTGTACATGACTAACAAATAGATTCCAAAATAGCTAATGCAACATTAAACAAAACTTTCATATTTACATCACTTTAATTTACAGATTTGTACATGCTTCTTTCAAGCAACTGTTACTAAATCTATTGCTTTCTCTTTATCTTCCATCTGGGAGTTTCAGTCATGTCTACATAATAAAGTGGTTTTCTTGATAATATTACATCCCAGGCAGAGAGAACACGAGAACTGTCATATCCCAGGGAAATAAAACATAAATAACTCAGACATGGCTAAAAAAATAGCAAAAAGTATAGAGTAACTTATTTAGTATGAGGTGAAGAAGTGGCTGAACAAACAATAAGTCACCTAAATGTCCATATAGCATGTCCTAATACTACCAAGATGATTTCTTGTGAATTACAAGTTCTTACAGCTTCTTACATTATTACCAACATATATGCGTACATGGCTAACATGCTAAGATAAGAACAGACTATACATATAACATATGCTAATATATTGTTAAAGTTAACAAAAAAAACAGTATAAAGTATGAAATATGGATTTTTTTTTATTCCTTATTGCTTATTTTTTATCCCCACCGCCCGTCCCTGTTTAAGTGGTTTTCATGAAATTCTAAAAATGTATTGATTGCACTGTTTTCTCACTGACAGCTGTATTTTGAACATGTGTCGGGAGTAAAGCAAACACAATACACTAAAAACACCATCTCATTCTAAACACGCCTCAGCAAACTGCCCTAAAACACAACTTGGATATAACTAAGTCGCTACCGTACTCACAATGAAATGGGAAGGACGGGTGGGCAAATTCCAATCCATATGCTACATGCTTATGCAATGTACATTAAACTGGGAGCATTAGGTGAGAGATGTGATCTGTACTTAGTGGAAGAGTGCATTTTCTCTCTTAGCCAGGAAACCCTACAAGCGTTATAACCCTAGCCCATCATACACTATATTGTATTCACATTATTTATGTATTACATAACATATATTTTAATGGTAGCTAGAAATAAAACATAAATTGGACTGTATATTTTTACTGAGATTAGTAGACTAAAATATTCCTACTTTTATTAAGATTAATTCCACAGAGGGCAAGGTTCAGTGGATTTCTGTATATGAAGACAAGGTAAATAGCAGAGATTCTTTGGAAAAATGTGGTTACTTAAAAATGTTGAAATACACAAAAAAATGGGATTTTGATTTTCAGTAGAGAATTGTGATAGAATGATGGTAGTGCATAATTAGGTTATTCTTTTAACACCTAAAAGAGCTTCTATTCAGCTCTATGGAAGACTGATGGAAGGGAACAGACATCCTGTGCAATAAGAGGCGTGTGTATGGAGATCCATCCATTATTATGCTTAAACACTGTAGATACAGACTACATGAAGGTTCACCAAAAATCAGTCTGACTTTGTAGCAATAAGTGATGAAATAGCAGCACATCATAACACAACATAGTACAAGTTCTTCACGAACATAATTAGGTGCTTGTAAATATATGTATATCCCACAATTATATACAGAGGTAACTTGAATGTTTTCTTGCTGCTACCACATAAAATGATAAGGTGTATGCTTCATTAGAATCCATATAAACAGATATCCATTCAGATTCTGAATTCCTCCTGCAAAGCTTTGTATAATTACATTTATTGCCCCGAAGGGACATGGGCAAACACCCATGAGCAGCCACAAAGCATTCACACTCGTTTCATCCCTAATATATATAGGTCACTACTTTTGGTTGCAAAAAAAATAAAAATAAATAAGGAGGCAGTAAAATGTAATGTTGCTCAGTAGCCGCAGGACAGCAGTTAATGGAAGCCTTATCATAAAGGTAGCTGTCCATTTACCAGGGACACAATATAACAAACTTGCCTTCATTTGTTTATCTCTTGTTGCAGGCTCTTTTCTGTACCTGGCAAAAAGAAACAATTCTTTCATGTTCTTTTACGATTCTGCAATAAATATACTGACTGCTCTTTACATGCTGTGTTGAAATACGCCGACAAGATATCTAAATCCCACTCTACCGATAGCAAAGTTTCAACAAGCCTGTAGTTTAAGACTATTCTCTGCAGCAGCAGCAGCAATGAAAGATATTAAAGACTACCACAAAAAGCATTAAAGTCAAGGTCAAAAACTTTTATCCCTTTATCTATGGCACACTCATGTCTTTGTAATGTCTTGCGGGTAAGATATGTATAGACTTTTTACAAGTTTACAGATGTAGAAACAAGTCTTTACTGGTTTAGCTTTAGGTCATTTACATACAAATATTAACATAGATATTACAATGGACCAGACTCAGATATTTAGGCACTCATGACTTATTTAAAAGTGGGTAAAACCATGTTGAATTGCAGGGGAGGTAAATTGAATGTTTGTGTTTGCATGCAGGGAAGACACTTTATTTTTTGCACACTGATACTGACCAGCGTTACTTAACGTAATTAACAGTAACGCTGGTCAGTATCTGTGTGCAAAATGGAAAAATAAAGTATTCTCCCTGCATGCAAACACTGACATTCATTTTACCTCCCCTGCAATTCAACATGGTTATGCCCACTCTTGAAAAATCTTTCGATTGGAACAATTTATCTTATAGTGTAAAGTCAGCTCATGAGTGCCTAAAGATCTGAATCTGGCCCAATGTGATTGCATCATTTTTGTTAACTAGTGTATAGACTACCATTAATGATTACTAAAGATGTAGTCTGCTATTTTACTATAATGGCATGAACACTTCTTTCACTGTGAAGCCTTTACCTCTGCCATCCTCTTCTACTATACCCGTTTCTCTTGCAAATGATTTTGGAAATGAGATTAGTATTTGAAGGAATATGTTAGCATGAAGCAAATAAAATCATGCGAGGAAAACAATATCTTTCAGGCACATGGTCTTATATTCAAACTGTGACGGTCATAAAAATACATATTGCACATTTAATATACATGTGAGGAGATGTGCGGTCTTGAAAGGAAATAAATATTTACAATGCTATAGAGGAAGGGGGCCCGTGGTCATTGCAATAATTCAATTCAAAAAAGTTAATCAAGCTGAAGGGTTACTGAAAGTATTGCCCATATGCGAAGAGTGTAAGTACACATCAAAATATTAGTCCTGCAGAGCTAAATTACAGTGCACAGAAATAGGTGAAATGGGCTGGCAAACAAAACACAAAATAATCTGAAATGTTACAAAAACAAAAAGGAAATATTTTCACAGCAAATGAAATGCTGCTCCCATTATAAATGCACAGCTACTTCTAATTTAATAATGTGTTTTCTCTTCAATATAACAAGCCTAATTGAGGGTGCCTAAAAAAACGTCCCAAATGTTTAAAGTTTTCTGTATTATATTTTTTTTTCTCTCTTACATTATCAGAACTTTTTTAGTAGATTTCGTTACATACTATTTAAGATGAGGAAAACATTAGGGCCTAAATTCACTAAGCAGGGAGATTGAAAAGTAGGGATGTTGCCCAAAGCGACCAATCAGATTCAAGCTCACATTCTCCAGTATGTAAAATGAAACTGAGAACTTGAATCTGATTGGTTTCTATGGGCAATATTTCCGCTTTCAATCTCTCTGCTAAGTAAATTTGGAAGTTTCCTAAATGAATGGCAATGTATTGGTGAAAATCAAGTACAATTATACATCACCGTGTATAATTGCACAGTCTTATTAAAAAGTGTATTTTGATTGAAGTCCTTAGAAATACATATGGTTTGAAGCCAACAGTCAGAGAAAAGCATGTTAAGTGAGAAGGGTCATAAGTATTGGTTTAGTAATAGTAAGCACAAGAGAGTATGACAAATGCAAGTGGTCACACAAGAAGTCCCATACCCACGAGCAAACCCACAGGAGTTGACAAAAGGTCTTCTGTAGATTATTAGAGCCTGCAGAAACTGCCCTTATGGATAATGTATAATTGAAGGTTGCCTGCATTTGATCCGTAAAGGAGTATGGAGCAAAGGCATGAAAGCAGTTTGGACAGATACAATGAGGTCAGGAGAAAGATCTAAATTAAGTCTGTACATTCCAGTATAGTTGAGAGTGCATGTCTCAGGTGCAGGAACCTGAATGACATTGGGATCAATCTGAATCAGTCTGTTTTACGGAGCTAAAACATTTTCAGGCGATCTCCACTGACCACATGATGGAAAGTACACACCTAATGTGTTCACCATACTGATCAGTCATGTTACTTTTATAGCATTTTTATGATGCCTGCATACCATGATTCAGAGAGAATACCTTCACATATTGGGGCCTCGGATGTACAGGGGAAATGAGCTCTGAATATGCTCAGAACGTGAGAGGCGCAGATGAGTCAGCACTGTGGTGACAGTAATAAGAGTTCACTCTGTGGTGACGGTGCAATTATTCTAGTATCTACAACAACACAGCATGCGTGAAGTCTAAGACCCCCACTAGACTTAAACAGAGAAGGAGTTTGAAAGGCGTTTGGGCTTTCTCAGTGAGGACTCACATGTCACAGCCCAGTGTATTATCTGGTATGAGGACTTGATGGACTGGAGATGGATGTGCTGCTGCTGAGGAGACGAAACAATGGAGATGCAATAACACTGGAAGCAGATCTATATAGTGTCTGGTGGGAAATTCCCCACATGCCTCATCAGTGCTTTAAGATATTGGCAATAAGGTGCTGTGTGTTATGTTAGGTGAAGTGTTATGTTATCGCTAGCTTCAGGCTGAGCACAGCAAGGTTCAATTAGGGATTCTAATTTAGAAGTCCAGTAATTAGTGACCTACTAAGTGTTGGAGGCAGGCCAGTGACGTCCAAGACTGCTGTTATTGACATAAGGTACCTGTGCTTTTGCCATATGCTTAATTTATAGGTGAAAGGTACTATGGGGAAATCAACTTTTTTGTAAGGAAAAAATGTAACCTAGATTTTTATTTTAATTACGACCATAAAATAATGTGCCAAATAATTTTCTAAAATAAACTTTTCCGAATCTTTTCTGTATGTTTTTAAATGTCACAATGATAGCAGAATACCACTTTCATGCTATAGCATTGCAAACATAGCATTTGAATTGTGTTTTAAATGCTGCTAATACAAACATCTAGAAGTCCATTTAAATACTGTACATAAGAAACTGACCATATAACTCAGACTGTGGGGGTCTCAGAGTCCTTTTTCCCTATGAGCTATCCTAAGTTGCATGTTTCTGTATTGGATACGATATACAATGTGCGCACATTCTGTATGTGCACAAAAACTTAGATTAGTCCCCATATGCAATCGCTGACATTCATTTGAAACATCCATGTTTTAAGACCCTACATTGATTATTTTAACCACATAATCAATATTTGCTTCCAATAATTTAATGAGGAACAGTATTGGTTATAATTCTGCCAGTGAATGCAGCCGGAGATATCTAGGTATGACATGTTAGACTGCTCTGTCCCTTTCAGAGGAAACAGGACATATTTTACCTAAGCAAACATCTGAATGTCAGGAGGGTAGAAAAGTTTGTGAAAGAACCACAGGATTTATAGGCGCATGAAAATTGTACTGGTTATCAATTTATACGGCTGTATTTCAGTGATTTCCCAGACATGATTTTATTGCTGAATACTAGCATCTCTACTCGGCTATTTATTTATTTTTCTTTGAATACTTTTACTCAACTCTCCACCATTAGCACACATGTCATCAGGAGACTAGATCATTACCCAGAAATGATTGCAGAAAGGTGCATTAGCATGAAAAATACCCGAAAATATAGAAGAAAAAAGGTATAAAAATGGAGGCAGTACAATCAATGTTAGAAATAAGAAGAAATATTTGTGCTTTGTCTACACTATAATGTGATGTTTTACATAAGGTAATTCTGTATGCATATATGCACACAAAGCAAATCCTTTATTCCGCTGCCATTACCGGCACAAGTGAAACAAGTAATTACTCAAGAGAGCTCCAAGCAGAGGACTTAATTTGACACATCTAAGACATTTATCCTCATAGCAGTGCTTCTAGTAAAAGGCACATCTCCCTCTCTGGTTTTGGCGTTTCCTGGTGAGCTTTGTGTGACTGCGATCAATTAACCAATGATTGGGATGTTTTTAGAAGATGGCATTGCTAGCAAGTGACAAATCTAGGGATGACGATTTGTAAGGATGGTGTGCTGTGCACTTATGACATCGCAATTAACAACAAGCGCATATACCTGGTGCTGCCATTCAGTATAAACTGTATTTATAATTATTGCCACCCTTAGACCAACTTCCCTCTTTAATATACATGTTTTTCGTATCACATACAAACATATATAAATAGCAACATAAGACCAGATTCAAACTTTAGGCAATATTGACTCAAGAGTGGGCAAAACCATGTATTAGAGTTGATAGATGATGTTTCCCCGTGTCATAGTGTAAAAATGTAGTGCTGGTCAGTCTCTGTGTGCGAAATGCAAAAATGAAGTATTCTCCCTGCATGCAAACAATAACATTCATTGCACCTACCCTGCAATTCATCATGGTTTTGTCCACTCGAGTGAGTTGTAAGTCAATAGTACGTAAATCTGAATCCGGTTCATAGTATTTAACGGCAGATTAAAATCACATAGCTCATTTCATCCACCCACCAACCA
Source organism: Platyplectrum ornatum (assembly GCA_016617825.1). NCBI lineage: Eukaryota > Metazoa > Chordata > Amphibia > Anura > Limnodynastidae > Platyplectrum > Platyplectrum ornatum. The sequence goes on from JABWIB010000432.1 coordinate 82,711, forward strand.
ACCAACCGTCCTTTGAAGCAACCCTTCCATACACCCACCAATCCTCTGCACCCACCTCCCACTGCAGATTTCATCACTCACATCAGTACCACCCCAAAAGTAAAATCCAAATTCACACCCACACACATACTCAAAGTATAATTTAGGGAGCGGGGGCCTGGAGTGAGTGAGGAAGCGGTGCCATGTCACATATACAGATGGAAAACTTACATGTGGAAGCTTTCCTTCTGTCTTTCCCCTGTTGTTGGTGCATGCCAACTCATTTAAACAACAATAATGGCACACATGCTAACTAATAAGCCACCATGCTGCCTATTTAAAAACAAAAAATAGCAACAGCATTGTTTCCTTAAAATAATGAACACAACTATTTCTTATTTCATATCCTAAATGGTATAATAGCTAAAACATCATTGAGCAATGTAGCATATTATATGCAGGTTTTCTTCTGTTGGTTTTAACCAAAATAAGCAAATCAACTACAGGAGGCAAAGGAGGAAGCAATCTTGTGTTATCCCTATGGTTTGTGTTAGGTTTGAGATTTATTTAATAAATTACTTTTAGAAATGTGACAAAAGTTCTCACAGTTCACAAAAATAATAACCTGGCCCACAACAAATATAGTACAAGCATTTAGAAACTGCGACTGCAAAGAATTAGCATAAGTATAATAGTAATAGTATACTAGGAATAGTGACGATGATGGTTGGAAACACAAACACAATTAACCTCTGGATGAATGGAGAGTGCAGTAGGTCCAGAACAGAATATTGCTGCATTTCTTCTAATATAAAAAGATAAAGAAACAATGTGTGCCTAAACTCATTCTGGTGCAGGGGATGAGGGGGATGAATAACTTTTTTTACCTTCAGGTAAAAAGAAATGGTTTATATAAACAGGGGGGAAATGGTATTTTAAGTCCTGCAGATAGAAGATATGCAAAACAGAAGCTGTCTCAGGAAACATTTGGAAAATGGAAATAGCATTCTCCTTTATCTGTTTACATGTGTGAGCTGGAGGGAATGTTTGGGCATTGTGGAGATATATGACATCTTGACATCTGCATACCTACAGAAGCAAAGGCACAGGAGTTATTTATTTATTTTTACTTACTTTAAAATAATTGCACAAGAACTAAATAAAGCATGTAGCCCAAAGGCGATTATTATCCATAATATGTCTGCCTCTTTTATCCACGCAGTTCCTGTTATAGCACTTTATTACACACCAGCTAAATTACTCACAGGGCCAGGCATGATTCTTCTAACAAACAATAAGAATATTACTGTAAAACGGCCCTGTGGTTCGGCTGTGGAATCCGATAAAGCAATAGAATGAATAGACAAGAAACACCAGACTTTCCAATTCTCATTAAAGCTGTTTCGACACTTTTAATGAACCTAATTGTAGCCAGTCATTTGTATCTGTAAATGGTGTGCCTCAGTGGCTGCTTGTGAACTCGATTGCCATAACACCTTACTATGCTAGTTCTCTACACAATGCTCAGAGCCTCGATGGTGCTTCAATTATCTTTCTCAATTACATATTTCTTGATTTATTTTGAGCACATTTTGCAAGTAGAAAGTAAATGTGAAGTTTCTGTTCTAATGGAGAATATAGGGCAACAGTCTTTCATTACTTATCAGTTATATTGTGCAATGTGCATATATTGAACTATACAATTAAATAAACATAAAAACAAGGACATTATTTCCTGTTTGTCATGTGTGCATTACTTGTGTATTATATCATCCTACACACACACACACACACACACACACACCTATTTTCTATAAACAGTCAGCATTGCTGGGTCCTGGGCATATTCTCTACTAGGCATGTGAGGCACACATCTAGGGATACCACCCCTATTCAAAATATAGAGCACCAATACATCACCATATGACTGCACTGCTAATAATGCTCAGCAGTGACAAACCAGAAATGGCTTTTGTCAGTGGTTCTGTTGCAGAGGGGAGAGGGTCAGAGCAGCATGTTACGTCACCCTGGGGCATACTGACTATATGCTTGTCTTTTCCACTGTTAGGGTACACTCACCGGATCTGCATTGTGGACACAAGAATATAATAATCTAGAGACTGAAAGAATGATTAAAAAGAAGGGGCATGATATGGTAGTTGCCTTACCTGGAAACACTTTTCTATAACTCCACCTTGACTTGTTTAAAGTAGATAAAATTCAACCACTAGTCACCCAGCCACCTCTACTACCAATGATTCAAACATATTTTTTTACATTGCTCGATTTGGACAGATTCAATGGTATGTACGGGTATGGCCTAGATGAGGGATGGTCAACCTGTGACACTCCAGGTGTTGTGTAACTACAACTCCCAGTTGGTGCCAAAGCTTTCCAAACTCCTGGCAAAGCATGATGGGGTTTGTAGTTTGACAGCATATGAGGTGTCAAAGATTGACCATCAGGGGTCTAGACACTTCTGTTTCTGTCACTGACCTTTTGATCCATTGCATTCCCAATACAAATTTGGCTCCCCAATTCTTAACCCAGAGACACATTGATGGATTCATTTCCTTAATATTAAAGAGAACATATTTCATGCAATGCAAAATTCTGATGATACAGACCTTCTTGGCTCTAAATAATTATTACAGATCTGTCTTCTACCACCTTGTCTTAGAGACGCGAGTTCCCTGGATCCGGTGCGAGCTCCTTGGATCTGATCATTAGGCTAAATAGGTTACTAAAAATGGGCAATATTTAATGTCATAAAGTTTGCCCATCCTTAGTAACGCTCGGACTTAAGGCAGTGGTCTTCATTAAATCACTACATCCAGGAGATTTCCCTGCTCTTCCTGGAGTTGGCATCCCTGAAATAGATGCCACCTTGCATACCCATCATAGCTTTCGAAAATATGATAAAGTATTAATGTAAGTGTGATGAATATTTTGTAAGGTTTTATTTTCATTTATTTAAAACATTTTTAAAAATCTTTCTAAAATGTTGCCAATCTTTGTTATTTCACCTTCATGTTCAGCTGCAGTTTCTTCACAAAATCCATAAACTTCTGAAAAGAACCTCTTCAATTATTTATAACATGTCTATAATATCACCTCACTCTGCACAGAGAACACTTTATGAAATGATAAGCCTTAAATAAGACTAGATTACGATTTAACAAGAGAAAAGAAACAAGGTAAAGGAAATAAAAAGGTATTGCTACAACAATCAAGCTTTAAAGTGGCATTTACGTTTTAAATGTAGTTTGCATGTAGGAAGACCACTGGCTACTAGTTGTGTGATGCGCCCATTATAATAACATTATACTACTTTTAAGCTCGGCATCTACTAGAACGATATCTATCTAGTGGATATTGGTACCGATAGACGGCCAGAGGTGCTGGCAATTCATCATGGTTTTACCCACTCTTGTAAAATCTTTCGATTGGAACAATTTATCTTATAGTGTATGGCTAGCTTTTTTTTACTGGTTATTTGAACTTTTTTTTTTTTTTTTAAGTAAACGGTCTTGTTTATTCATTGTGAATTTAGATTGATCAACAATTTCATTATTTACGTTTTTTAGGTGTTTTAGCGCCATTTTTTTCTATCCAAAATCCTTGATAATCATAATTTACAGCTATGATCCCAATTACTACCTCATCAGGAGGTAGTAAATTTAATTTCCCTTTTTTTAAATGATCCATGCTGATATTTAAAACGTAATTGTTTATTGTTTAAGAAGTGAGCACACTGTAATTGCCATCTATCAGGGTGTACTTATTCTTTTACATAGTTCTGCCATAGTCCGATTACTTATTAATATCCCCTTCTTCCAAAGTGACATAAAGGGACCCATCCATTTAATTAGTGTATGTAGCACAATTACTCATTCATAAGACTGAACTTGTAGTTATTTCTTAACACACTGATGATACAATGTTCCTGTGTGCTTTGCCCCTGGGGGATTTACAGCGGTTTAAAAAAAATAAATCTTACAGCTGCATCAAATAAGGAGCTTGAAAATAGCAAGAGGATTTACCACCAAAACCTAATCTGTACAAGCGTCTAACAAATACAAATAAAACCAGCATTGTCTAGTATGCCTTCCCTACTCCAGAGTTGTCTCATAGTTGCTGTCACTATTACCACAGTTGTTACTTTTCTTAGTAATGTGTTTCCCTCTCTTTTCAACCTTTTTGCTTTCGTTACTGTTTGTTTTCGATGATTCTGTAATTACAAACATATTTTAAACATCAGGTTGAAAAATATATTTATAACTAATAACAAGAAATGATAAAAGATTGCAGGCAGCAGCTGCATAACGCAAATCACCCTTTAAAATGATATTTCATCTATTTTTTAAACTCTGCAGTAGTAGAAGGAAAAATAATTGAATACAAGAAAGAAGAATGGGGCTTGTCATATTCAAGGCTTTATACACTAATAAGAAGCTTAGATTGATTGGGTGAAATGTGATTTCTAAGGTAGGCACACTGCAATACAAAGTAAGCATCCCAGTATCACTATGTGCAACGCCAAACAAATAAATATACAATAAAGCTTAGGTGAATTGCTTAGATCATTATTGGCTTTTTGGTTAATGTGATCAAGTAGCAATGTCAGTCTGTGTTCTGGGTACTGATCATTCCACTAACTAACCAATAATACTAAGGGTTATTAGTCTATTAAATTGAAGTCAAGGGTAGTCAAACATTTCCGTTTTGTCAGAGTGTATTAAGAAATGAATACACTTGTATCCTTTATAGGGGCAGTTCTGAATTCCTAGCCAGTGTCCATTCACACCTTTAGTATCTTGAAATTCCCTGAACTAACTTGCATTGCAAGGAGACTGAAAAGTGAGGATGTTGCCCATAGCAGATTCAAGCTTCAGTTTCATTATACTGAAGAATGTGAGCGCCAATCTGCTATGCAACAGCCCCACTTTAGACGCTGGAGTTAGGGTGTCAGTTTCAACTCAGCGGTAAATGTTCACGTTGCATTTAAAGACCATGGGATGCTTGGTTTTCTTACCAAATTGCCATCCTTTATACTTGGTCACAGGTTATTATCGGTCACAGTAATTAACTTACCATATTTTAAGGACCATAAGATGCACCTAGTTTTTAAGAAGGAAAACAGGAAAAAGATTTGAGTACAGTACTCTTTTTACGTTGTGTTCATATAAGATACAGTCTTCACTTCCATCTAAGGCAAAGCTAATGCCACATTTTTTGAATGATTGTACAACAATCTCCTCCTCCTATGACATTTTCTTTGGTTCTTGTTTGTAACGCAAATAATTATTATACATAACAACCACTAGACCATGAACATAACATTTGTGGAACTATATTTCCCTGGCTATGGATTTCAGTGTATTTTAAACTATTTATGTATTTTAAACTCTGGGTTTTGTGGTAATACAGTTTGGAGTATTTTCTATATAAATATTTTTCACTTTAAACAGCTGCTCTTTTCTCTTCCATGCATCTTGAGCATAGTGTTTTTCTGTGTGCATTACCACCTGCTCAGTTAAGGACTAAGGATATCTGCCTGCCTGCATTCTACCTGGAGAGCTCTGAATTCCAAACACCAGTTTTACACTTCTATTGCTTCATTATACCTACTTACATGCTTGTGTACCACCTACAGAGCCTGTCTTTCTGTATTCGTTTCCCAATTTGAGTCCATATCTGTTGTAGCACAGAGCCATCCTACTAATAGCGATAAGCCCCATATATATCTAAGTTTAAACAGAGTCTGCAGTTCCCTACATCATATAGAAAAGCAGTGGCAATAATTTGTAATAACTACTATTTGATGTGTAAGGTATGACAGGTTTCATAATGATAATAATCACCCTATTACTTATAATATTATGTTGTATACTATGTACTCTCTAGCAACGGTGGGTATTGTTTTGCTTTTGTTTTTCTTAATAGTATCTATTCACATTTACCTAAATCCCAACTCTATGTCACTCTTATTACACATTGCAGGCATTTCTATAAAAACCCAATGTAACAAAAGATAAATGTTTTTGGCAGTGAAAAAAAGGATTCCTTAAACATTAAATATAAAAATAACTGCGACAAAAACCTGTGTGTTCCAACTTTGCAAGCCAATTACACAGAAACCACTATATATATCTGGCTTAGATCACAACATTATGAATGAATGGATTTGGACAGGAGTGAGTCAGCACCATAAATACATACAAGTAGAAATTACACTGTCAACGATTTCAGTAAATAACAAGGATATATTCCACTTTTAACCCCACTAACTGTGAAGCCTATACTGTGTGTTGCTATGGATTTTCACTAGATGCTGCTTTTGTAGATTAGGGAAATTACTCATTCTATACAACAACCTGTCAATAAAATAATAAAAACAACTCAAGAATACATATTAATTATAATAGTATTTTTCATTAATTATAATGGCTGTTATGTTGTTAATATTATACCCCAATCATACTAGATTTCATCCACTTTATGGTCTATATATATATATATAAAAAGATCCCTTTTATATATTGCAGGGANACTGAAGAGAGGGGATGTTGCCCATGACAACCAATCAGATTCAAGCTCACATTCCCCAGTATGTAAAATAAAACAGAGAGCTTGAATCTGATTGGTTACCATGATCTCCCTGCAATCTCTCTGCTTAGTAAATATAGGAGTAAATATAAGTGCTATTGTACATAAAAATGACCAGAATTCTAACTGTGTCAGAAGGCACCANTCCAGGACCATAATAACTGAACAAGGAATGTGTCTAGTACGTCAGAGAACAGATTTACTGAGTATTCAGTGCTAGGTACCAGTAGGCAAGGTAGGTCCAGACATGAAAGGGTAAGGTTACAGGTATTGGAAACACCAGTACAAGACGAGAATATANTAAGGTGCATATTGAATAAATCAGGATAGAAGTAACAGATATACACTAGGATTTGGTACAATAAGTTCCAGGTACAAATACAAGTGGCACAATTTCCAGGTACAAGATGAGGAATAAACAACTGTGTAGTGGCTATCCAGGGTGTGGAGTCAAACTAGNGTCCCTGATGGTTCGCAACTTCAANTAATCTAAGAGCACCAACATTTAAATGTAAAGGTAAAGTACTGAGAGTATGGAACAACACCCACAGTGAGATAGAACATAACACTGAGGGGTAAATACCAAGATAGAAATAACCACACCGATGAACACCAGATATAGACTAGGCCTAGCACTCTAAACAGGCCACAGGAGGACAGGAGGAGAGAAGCTGGAAAAAGAAATCGAGGACTAGGAAGAAAGCACACTTACAAATCAGAGGTATCAAACAGATACAGAAAACTAAGAGAAACAGCAGGAGAAGAGGAGAGAGCCTACAGTTATTGAGGATTGCAACTGCTGTTTCAGTGACTGGCCTGCAATTCTCCAGCCTTTGCTCTATTTGGCTGTCAACCTGGTTTTGACTGACCCGGATGCCACCATCCAAGACCTACTAGTAAATCTCACCCCTGTGATACAGAGTGCTGGCATAGTAGTGCCAATTACACAGAAACCCAATCACCAAGCAACAGTCAACAACAACTGTAAAACAGATTTCTATGCCAACAAGGCTATCCGAGTCTGCGTAGGACTGAGCCGCCACACATCATGCAGAATCTGTGGTTGAAGATAAAATGTTTCTTAAACAGAACATAAGGATATGGCTATACGCAGTTGACTTTTTTATGGTTTTACCTCTGATCAAGTGTGCATTTTAAGTATGGCCAAGTGCATTTACTAAAATTAGGTCAGAAAACCACAATAGGTCAGAATATATATTGAGTGTGGAGGTAGCAATACCTGGGAGATAAAACAAAAAACGGAAACAATGAAGAACTGCATTTTATTATGAGTAACATTATATTTGAAAATAAAAAAAATTTGGTAAAATGTATGTCTCACTTTAAACAAAGCTGTCATGCTTAAAAGCTGCTTGTTAACGTACTGCTTGGCAGCGCCAACCACNGTCATATTAATATTTCAAGACCAANCTATCTTTTGGGAATTTTCAATTTTGATAAATGTACATAATTAGATCCTCTTGGTTTATAGGTTTTTGTTTTCTGGATTTCTTGGGTCTTTTTAAAGTCATTTNTTTTTATTTTTGGAAAAATAGTGCCAGATTCTACACAGTGCTCCATAATATTGGGTAAAAAAGGATNGTAGATATTCAATCACGAAGCTCGAAATAAGGTTTCATATTGGAAATGAAGGCAGATAACAGATCATCATACAGTATCAATAGTTACCAACAAATTTTACATGTTGTTTCTACTGTTGAGTGATGCAATTCATAAAGAGAAAATGATATATAAATAACATTTACATTTTTGTATTCCTGCAACATGTATGCATCTAGAGTGCATCTTTACTTTATGCTTTTGGCAATGAATTAAATATTTCAAACATTTTAACAATAACAATATTGGACTAATGAGAAAGAAACCATCATGGTTTAAAGAGCACTTCTGTATCTTTGTAAATTATTTATCCACAAGTTCCAAATCATGAGTATTCATGTAATATTACTATGGCAAACAAACAAAAAAAAAAGTTGAAGAATAAATAGAATTGTGATGGAGGATGATAGCAGGCAGATAAGCAGATGATAGGACTCATGACAAGGATTCTGGGTATAGGACTGGATCCATACTTACTGGTTATCCGCAGGTCGAACACACAAGAGAGGTAACTATTACTGAAAATTTATGTAGTAAATAAGTTTGAAATCCTTCCAATACACAACGCCAGGAATGAGTCACTGCGAGGTTTTATAGAAGTGACAAATCACATGTGAAGAAATTCTGCTGTAGTTTTGTAAGGTTCAAAAAGATGAAAAGAATTTAGCTTTTCGTCTTAACGGATCACCTTTTGAAAATGGCAATTCTCTTAAAATCCCAATAAAAACTCATCTATCCAGCAATCATTTCAGCTTCTGTCTTTTATATTCTGTGTTTGGTAAGAAGAAAAAGCTGCTGTAGATTATTGTGTATTACAGGACTTAAAATGTAATTCCAAATTTCATTCTGTAGGATTGTCACATCCATTAACAAAACTGTAGCATTCCTTGTACTACATTATTGCATCTACTTGTGGGTACGGATGATGTTTAGCTAAAAAATGTGTAGTCCCTCCGGATATGGTAAGATTTCTAAATGGTCAATCCACGAAAACTCTTCCTGCATCCACGAGCAGGTTAACTAATTCATTTAGCTAATATTGGAAATCATCTGAACAGTCACCAACACTGACTGCTATGACAATTTTGAAAATGGGATAAAAGTAATTAAACAGAGGTGGATTCTTGGCAAATAAATGAATGAAATCATTAATTAATAATTCAGGCACTGAAAGGAGTGAATAAATCTCATTTATAAGGACTGTTTGAAGACTTATAAAAGACAAAATTATTTATTTATGACATTTATATAACTTGGTAACAGGTTTGGTGCTTTTTTTGCACCAGAGACTTTCAGGTTAAGGCTGTTTATTTCTTCATTCATGATTTGTTTTATATCATCTATAAACATTCTAATGGCCTTAAAGGACCAGAACTATAAACACTGGAAAAATGACATTTGTTTAATGGAACAGTAATATGTAACCCTGCATACAATAAAAATTAATAACAGATTGTAGAAAATGAGATCAGTCTGCTATAATACATAAACTTCCAAAAATAGAGCAAAGAAAGAAATTAACAAAGAAACATTGCCTAAATGTGTGAAGGTTACAATAAATAGCAGACTCAATTTTCTGTAAGTCACAGATACCATCTAGCAAAAGACAGAGGGCTGTCAAGGCAAAGGCATGATCACAAGTCTAAGGGCCCTTAAATGTATTCAAAGGACACAGAATGCTATAAGATGCTAAAAAGAAATTGAAGAGAAGAAGTTGTTAAGGCAAGGCAATTGGCGTAAAGCTCAAGAGCCCAATATAAACGGGAGCAGTCATAACCCTATCCCCATCTTGCACTTACTGTCTGATATCAGTCATGTTCAAGATCATATGATCTTAACCCATTTCTAACACAAAATGTGTAAAGCCATATTGCATGTAATGACATTATAATGCATCAAAAATTGCTGCTAGCAAGTAGTTAATGATGACCATTTAAATATAGTTAACAATAACTGTTTACATTAGTCTTAATTATTAAAACTTATAAAAAGAAATCATTTTTAGAACAATATCCAGGTGATCTGTGATGCTGGACAACGAATTATAAGTGTTTTTCCTGTTTACCAGGCTCATGTCATGACACTTATATCCTGAGGCAGTCAGCCATCTTTGATAAATTTGAGCTTGGTGAAATGCCTGGGAGCTGGCTGTTATGTAAGTTTTGTTGTGTGTATCCACAGTTATTACTGTTTAACACATATGCACAACCTTAACAAACACGATACCTTAAGGAGAGATCAATTCACGGAGAGCTGAGATTAATGTTGAACTCGACCATTAGTAAATTTCCCCACTGGAAAGCCACACTTTTCCTACGCCTGTTCTAGGCTATGGTCCTCTTGTTTTATTACAGAGGGTTACTTGGCCCCAGTAGCTAAGCTGCTTGACCTTACTTTTACCAAACACCCAATTCATTCTAGCTGGATTGTCAAAATAGAGATTATAGAAAACATAATAAATACATTAACAATTTATGGGTTTGTATATCTTCTATGTGTAGAAGAAGACAAGTATTAGAGTAATTTTAATTTCAGGTATCATGATAAATAAACAAAATTAAGTGTATAAATGTTAACAAATAATGAAAAAGACTTCACGACATGCACACTTTACAGTGCACTTTTACAATTTGAATTCTCCAGGGCATTAGTTAATTGAACTAATCTATTTCAAACACTTTATACAGAAATGCACTCTGTCAGCTCTTTCTGAACATGGTTTTTATATTGAAAGGTCTAAACGCAAACCATGTGCATCCAAGTAGTCATCATGGTAAATATTTATATATTTCTGTACTATGCATAATATTTTACATTAAGATACACAGTCATTTAGCATTAGGTCTTCTGCACACATTACCAGCACTGCGTTTAATGTCACAAACACTCACATCCCCTGAAGTCTGGGTGCCTAAATTAATGTCACTGAAATGTCAACCACTAATTGGGGGGAAAAAATAAAAGCTCCACAATATATGTGAATTTATACACAATGCAAAAAGAGAAGGTTAGCTTCTGATTACAGGGTTTTTACACAGCATTTCCTAACTGCCATGATGAAAAGTTTGAAAGATAATATTTGTAAGCAATCACACTTTTAACACTATCAAGCTGTTATGAATAGTGGAGAAAGAAAATAAGGAAAATATCCAAATTCCTGCATTACACCTAATCTACGCGAGCAGCATGATTGCTCCGTACATACTATTGCCAGATGTAACAAACAATGGATTTCTTTAAAAACAGGACACATTTCCTTCCTTACACAGCCTTACACAGGGGGGCAATAAGCAAAGCAGGCCATACATACGTATACATAAACATATATACACATATATATACATATGTAATATGGTTATAAGCTGTATTTGCTATAAGTACCCTTTAAATGAACATACCTACAGATATTACTAAGAAGTGAATAGTAGATTTGCTATTGGTTTATATTGTGGGGGAGGGCACATGTGAACATATTGCCTAGGGCCTAGGCTAAAGCTAGCGATCAAAAGCTCAGCTTTTGATTTTTCAAAAATAATTTTTTGAAAATAACACAGCTGTTGTTGTGAATTTCAACAACTTGTTTTTTCCGTGACCAGGCAAGACGGCAGCAGTTTAGTGTCAATAGAAGGGGACAGATAGCATTAGATTGTGGGTAGGGGCTAGATCAAAGAAAGAGAAGGTTAGGGCTAGGCTGTGTTTAAGGAATCCCCTAGCTCAGTGGTTCCCAAACTTTCGAGTTCAAGGCACCCTTAGGGTCTCCATAATTTTTCAAGGCATCCCCTAAGACAAAATAATTTCCCATTTTTTAAGTTTATGAATAAAATAGTGTAATAACTATTTAGGTAAAGACAGAAATACTTCAGATTGACATTAAATCTTGTGTTGCTCCTATACAAGAAGTAAAATTGTGCTTCTAAGAAACACTTTCAACGTGCCACCATGTTGGAAAAGACATTTCGTGGCACCCCAATGAGAGCATCACGGCACCCCAGGGAGCCTAGGCACACAGTTTGGAAACCACTGCCCTAGCTCCTTACCTCCGCTGTCTCTGTGCTGCCCTACTGCTTTGAGTTCTCTCTACCAACTGCTCCAGGGTCTCTGCTTTGTTTCTGTGCATCCATCCTTCTCCACTTATGTTTCCCCGAATGCTACTGATTCTCTACACACTTAATCACCCTCCCCTGCTCCTGGACCTTTTTCTGTTTCTTGGGTTCTCCCACTTCTTCTAGCTCTCCTGCTATGCTGTCTCTCCAATGCATCTACACTCTATCCTGTCTCTTGTCTTTTTCTACTGCAGCTGGAACTGCATCGGGTTAATTACTAATTTAGGGTTAGGGTTGGGGTTAGTGATATTGTAATCCTGAACACAGTACATTTGTTATTCTGACAATTGATAACAAAATCAGTTAACACTCTTATTTTTTGTGTCAGCTGGATAAATGATCTATTATTCCCTGTTCAGATTGCCTGCGGCCAAAAAGCCGCAGGCAGAGCCGTCGTTGGAAGCCGCCGAAATCGGCGGCTTCCAGCTTAAAGTATCACAGGAAACGCCGGCTTCACTGCGAGAAGGGGAGGGGACCTAAAAAGACTGTGATCGTAATGATCACATGTCTTTTTATGCCTATCGCCTCCCCTCATACGCACTGGAGCCAGCATGCCGGCTCCAGAGCGTTCAGTTTGGTTTAAGAACGGCGCCGATCCTAAGGCGCCGTTTTCAAAAGGCATCGTTCACATTGTCTTGAAACGGCGCCTTTTCCACTAGAGACGTCGTTTTCACTGAAAACGACGCCGTTCTTTGGCAATGTGAACGGGGTATTAGGCTCATTGTGATTTTAAGTGGACTTTCTCATATATCCTGTACATAGGCTATAGATATATATTAAATTGAAACTCCAAGAATGTACTCTTAACTTTATTGTACTTTAATGCGTTTAATAGGAATTTAAAAAATGTTTCTTTTATTTTAAGCTGGCTACACACTAGACGATTTTTAGCCCAAATCCACAATACATAGATAATACTTTTTTTTTAATTAGAGATATATTTAAATAATAACAAGTTTAAGCTAGAATGTCATGAATAATTCTTGAAAAAGGATTTATCAGTAACAATAATTTAGAAATGTCATTTCCTGCAACTGACAACACTACTGTGAAAAATCTGTATAGTCAAATATATCTTTGATAAGAGATGTTTTACGGCAACAGTGATCATTTATCAGGAAGGAGAATACACCATTTGCTGTGAATCATTTTTGCTGTTTTGTAAAATAATTGTAAACCTATACTGGAGGAATTTGTAGTAGATCAAGAGGGGCTTTATTTGGAGAGTCTCTGAAATCACATCTGAACTAGTGTGTCTTAGAAATCCAGCTAGAAAGTACTGTGCCAGACAGAATCTAATGGCTAAAGTAGTCTGTAGTGATGCTCACTTGTCCTTTTAAATGAACTGCTTAAAGAAGCTTGCTTCTGTCAATGGGAAAAAAAAGGATATGACATCCTTGCCAAGAAAAGACCCTAGATTACCGATAAATAAGTCTGTAAGGCATGCTCAAGTGAATAACATACAGTATATACAATATAAAAGGTAAAAAGCACAGAAAAATATATATAGTCTAACAGATAAAGAAATAGAAAAAAGTGCATATCCTTTTTAATAGCACTGTCACAGTCTATGTTGTGGTTATAAAGGGGCTTAATTTCCCATAGATAAAAATAGAACTATAAAATTAACTTTGGAAAGGGGCTAAGAAAGTTGCCATGTGGTGGCAATACAATTGGTGGCAATTACAATATATGTGGGATACTGGGTTGGAAAATTGCAGATTTGTCCACTACAAAACTAATCACATCACTACTTGGGGGATATTGTCAAAATGACATGACTGATGTGATATGGTTGGTTGGTTTGCTTGATTTGTGCATGGTCAGCTGAAAATACTACATAATATGTTTCCTATTCAGATTACTTATATTGTAAATTGCTAAATTCATTTATCAATGGTGGAAAACTTCAAATTCCTTTAGTTTAGCAATAGCACGGAATATACATGTTTGATACCTTGCTTATGAATAGAAAACAGTTAAACAAAAGCTTCTCATCACTGCTTTAGTGGCAAGCTGGTATATAAATTCACTCATTAGTACAGTCAGCAGCATGTTAGAACAAAGCTGAGAAAGTTGAGAAAAAGATGTGGGAAATAAAGTTCAGATGAATGATAAAAAAAAAACAGGATGTCGAAAATAATGGATGAGAAAGAAAAAGAGGTAAAAAAAAAAAAAGAAAAAGAAAGGCAAGAAAGATATGAAAACCAGAAATCTAGGCGAAAGAAAGATGAGAAAAAAAAAGAAACAAAGATGAGAAACATAAAGTGAAAAAGACGAGAAAGTAGAGTAAATGACGGAGAGAAAGAAGTGATAAATACATTTTTTCTTAGCACTCCAAGCTCATATTAGAAGCAGCAGAATTAATAAAATTATGGCCAGTTCCGCTTGACCAAACTTTAACCTCAATAATGCATTCCATGAGCATGATCTAAATCTGTAATTAAAATACATAATGGAAAAAATAAGTTTATATCTACAAAACAGGCTTTTATAGAGCCCCGCTCAATCCATGGAAGAAACTACATATTCAATTACGCTTCAATAGAAGGCATTCTTTCCTAGAACTTACTTCACACTGTGATGTATAGACCATTATTAGAATTTCTGATGCAGAGAGCAACTAAAGGAAGTACTTATTTTGACAAAAATAAACTTGAATTTCATTCCACATATTTATAGTTTAAAGGGCAAATTGTATACATTAAACATAATAGTCCAAATAATCAATAATTCCTGCTTGGAAAAATTGACCTTAAGAGCAGGCATATTATAAATAGTTCTGTGTATGACTACTCCTCCCTTGTAAGCGTTATCATTCACTAAGGTATATTCAGATTAGAGGTGGCAGAACATAAAGAGGTATATTTACTAAGCAGTGAGATTGGAAAGTGGGAAGTTGCCCAAAGCAGCCAATCCGATTCAAGCTCTCAGTTTCATTTTACACACTGGAGAACGTGAAATCAAATCTGATTGGTTGCTATGGGCAGTATCCTCACTTTAATCACACTGCAATCTCAATGTTTAGTATATATACCCCAAAGAGATAATTTCAGAAAAATTGATATGTTTAATAGATATAATAAAAAAGCTTGAATTTTGTCTTTATTTTTCATTTATTGTACAAATAAATTAGTGTCATAAAAATAGGGAAAAGCGCTAGCTATATTGTTATGAAGTGAAATGTCAATTTTATAACCCCTCCCCCACTATATATAAACCATGCAATTTACCTAGGCTGTATTTACAGTAACACAGAAGAACGTAGAAGCATTGGAATACTGCTTTGCTATGCTATGTAGTGCATGTGGGATGCAACTGTGATACAGTGAAAGAAACTGGAACACTGTAATGCTTATCATTTACTCATCATTTATATGATTTACTTTCAGGTCAGGTCCCTTACAGCATTCATTGTAACTCCTGCAGGGTAGGCCATGATAAGGTTATGTCATGTAGACCAAATGAAGTTGTGGTTTTTAGCAGCAAAACAAGTGCTAATCTATTATTTTCTATAATATATATTGGCTGCACAATAAGAGTAAGTGATTTTATATATTTTTGTTAAATATACCAGATATTACACTTTGCAACAATAAAACAAATAATGATAGATATAGGTTTAGCAAAGGAAATACAGTTAATATACCGTGGCCAGGACAGCTTGGGATTAAGCGACACAGTATCTTAGTGGGCCTGATTAAGGTAGTGTTTACAACACTTATGTGGCCAAATTCCCATACTCAATGTGAGGGGTGTAAGGAGGACAGTGCCCTAATGGCCTTCAATTCTGACAGTTGACACTAACATCAGATTTCTCCCTCCCGCACATAGGCTTGCAGTGTATTGGATCCCAGTCTGTAGCCTACAGTGAAAGTCCTTGGCCATCCCACCCTGAATGTGCCCTTATATTTATTACAGTGTGATCTACTATATTATTCCCTAATCTAAAATATCATTTAGGACTTCTTGGGATGCACTGGCTATATAAATCCTGCATACATTATTAGAAAGCCATGTTGATTGTTTATTGGTCATTGAACAAAAGAAACAAAATTTGGGTACGGTTATCAAAGTAGATTATTTAGATCTGATGGATTTTTATACTTGTAAATGCCTTTCTAGAATATGTCATTTTCGAATAAGTAAGTTATACATACAACTTGTATATTGCTATAAAGCAATAGTTAGCATAAAACGTGTCCAATCAATGTATTTGTATTCATAGAGAGATTTTCAGAGACATAGCAGGTAAATCATCCTACAAGGATCAATAAACGTTGCAGGATACATTTTATGTCATCGCCTGTAGGTGTTGGATCGTAAGAGTTACTTCATTTTCTCATACTGCAGCAAAGGCCACATATACAGTACATTGGTTACGAAAAATGTGTTAAATGCATCAAGTAAAATGCATATACTGTAAACTGCAGAATTTATTGCATATTTAATATGTGGGCTGAATGTACTTGTAAAACTTGTTTGGATCAAGAAAAAAATTGTAGTCTTGGGGGTATATTTACTAAGGAGGGAATTTGCTGGGGAATTGAAAAGTGGGGAAGTTGCCCATAGCAATCAATCAAATCTGATTGGTTGCTATGGGCAACTTCCCCACTTTTCAATTCCCAGCAAATTACCTGCTTAGTAAATATACCCCTTGGTCTGTATGTGTCATTGAATGACATTTGGCCGTTATACATCCTCAATATAAATCATTGGAGGTCAGTCATGGGTATATCAGATCTGGTCTGTCTGTGAGAGTGGAGTGGTTAGCTGTTCGACTTAAACTGTTAACTGCAAAGTATTTGTTACATATGTAATATGTGGGTTGAATGTAACCTGCATTTGCAGCAAGTTAGAACTGTTAATCGTGTATTTGCACATCAGAAAACTTATGTTAGGTGATGGCCATCTGATGTCTGTTAATGTGAGATGGTTAGCTCTGCCACTGATTGGATAAATGGATTGGCAGTTCTCCCTACTCATGTCCGAACACATGCCTTAAAATGTTGATCTTTGTCGAATGTTACATATAATATAGACAACATGCAACAGAATCATGGAGGAAATGTATTGTAAACAAAAAGGAAATAATGTTGTAAACACTGCAATTTATTTTATTAACAAACATGGATTGTATTATACAGTATGTGTGTGTATACATATATATATATATATATATATATATATATATATATATATATATATATATATATATATATATATATATATATATATATATATATATATATATATATATATATATATATATATATATATATACTGTATAATACAATCAGTGTTGTTTAGCAATTAAAATAAATATTTGTCCTACTGATTCACTTAAGGTGGCCATTCACGGGAACAAATATATTAAAGTTACATTTTTCATCTGTGAGTCAAAAACTCATTGACGTGGATGGAAAACAATTTGTACTTGTTACTAACGATTCTCGTGACTGCACTAGTTGTGGCGATAAATTTATCATTTGGTATTTCCGATTATCGGTTCTTGGGTCCTATGTCTTGCCGCCGATGGAAAAGACCAACATCGCTACTTATGCTTCCCATCATTTTTATTCACGTCAGGAACAAATTTCGTGCTTTGTGCACGCCAGACCAATTTTAGGTTATGTAGCTGGGTTTTTTTTCTGACCGATATTTGCATCATGTATGGTAGCAATATTAACAAGTTCGTCAAAGGAAAAATCTTATGCAACATCGGTCCAAAACCCACGGAAATGGGAAACGGAAATTTTTTTATTTGTTTTTTTTCAGTTAAAAAATGGCACTAATTTGTCAAAACTGGCATTAAACTGTCCACATAATAGAAGCTATAAATTCAACATAAAGAATATAACATCAGTGTGTGAAGGAAAAATTACTATGCACAAGAGATTTTGACAACAGATGGATTACCTTTGTAATACGCAACATTTCCGAAAATAAAAAAAACTAGTTCATGAATTAAGCTGAATTTGAGTTACAAAGAGTAAGGCTGGGTTTTTTATAACTAAAGAAGTCAGGTGATATTTTGAGATCAATAAATTGTCAAGTTCTTATTGTATTGGAGTCGTATACATTCATTTCAGAATGAATACCTAAGTCATATATACAGTTTAGTAAGAAATGTAGTCTTGTACCAGTAAAAAGGTTGCTGTAATTAGAGTACTCAATCTTTTCATTGAAGTTACATTAACACCTAATTAAGACAAAGCTGTAGCAGAAAGGTGAAGAGGTAAAATAGCTCTAGCAGAGGTCTACTAAAACGTACATTCAAATGTAAAGCCATTAAAGAGATCAGAATGAAAATATTAAGCCTGTCATTAAACATTAATCAAATGAAACACTATGAAAGTAAATTGCTGGGGTAAAAAGATTAAAAGCAGGGTTGCCGGAATTTCCGCAAGATTGACAAATTTCGGCCAATTCTCCTGCTATCCTGGGATAGAGTGCAAATCTTTTGGGATCTGGGCTGAGGCATGGCTTGATGCGTCAAGTCCTGCCCATCCATATTAAATACAGGTATTTGCCTTCAGCCGGGATTTTAAGAAATGACCAAGCCCCACCTTCATGCTGCCTGCTTCTGGTTTCTCCCGGAACTAGTTTTTGCTAAACCCAGGACTATAAAGGATGCAATGAGGAATATGTTCATAAAAACAAGTAAAAATATCATAAATAATTATGTTTAAGTATTCAAGGTACACAAAAAATGAGAATAACTGAACCACAGGAGGCAAAACAAAACCTGGCAGATCATGTTTTTTTATTTCTTTTACAAAGTTTTTGCTTTTTGTTTTATAATGCAAAGAGTTCTTTAAGATGCTGGTCAGTTTGATACTAAGAAAATCTATGCAGAGTATTCTCGTTTATAGAAATATATTGCTCAGTCTAGTGCTGTGAAGAGATGTAATAAAGCCCTTACAAGCCTAGCTCTCTGCTCAGCAGCAACACGGCTGGAAATCTGCCACTATGGAGGAAAACAGCCATTGTGCGAGCCAGCCACTCTCTTCACACAGTTGTCAAGTGCCTCATAACAATATTTTTCACACCTTCATGGATCACAGAAACACTCAACGCACTCCTTTATGTCACATACAAGCAGGTGCATGGTAGAAAATCAGTAGTGATTTATATATGGTATAATAGACTTCACAGCAATGCCATCAAAGCCTGGGGTTTTCTGCTGAAAGTAGCTATGAAAAGGAGCCAGCAAACTGATTTCTCTCTTGACAGTGAAGTCTTTTTATGAATGTATTAAAGCCACAACCTGTGACAATCAGCAAGAACTGCTGACCTCATCGTATCTGACAAAATTCGCTGGAAAGGAAATGCGTACGGAGTAAATAAAGCAATCTCTTCTTTTCGGTACGTCTTGGGCTGTGATCTATAAATATAAATAGGTTATGCAATTAGTGCTAAAAAGCTGTCTTTATATTGTCAGCTCTAGAGACTTACCAAATTGATTGGTGTCCAATTTACTCAGTAACTGTACCTGATCAGAACAAAAGCAAACAAGAACAGTCTATCCAATTCAGTCAATACTGTCATTGCTATTTTGGTAAAATAAAAATGAGATGTTATATTAGAATGTTAAACCATATAATAAAAAAGAACATATGTAAAGTTCTTAAAGCTCCTGCAACCTTTATAGAGGGGGTTATTTAAGGCAGTGGTCTAAAACTGGTGGTATAGACATTTGGGGCTGGTTAAATCCCACGCGAAGACGGGAAAAAGAGCGATGTGCGCTTTTTCGCGACTAAAAGATTGTGGTTTTAATACGCATAAGGGAGAAAAATTTGCAGTTAGGAGATTATAGAGATAATAAATGAAATCAGCAGGAGAAGTGATGGAATGGAATACCCCTGTATAACACCTCACTTCAATATCTGGTGACAGGCCAACTCTTCTTTAACATACGTAATTCTGTGCAAATGGCGAAACTACTGCCCCTCAGAGCCAATCATGGTTATGCCATGGGATTCATTAATAATGAATGCTAATCCACTTCCCTGACTTCCCATATGGATTTTTTAAAATGTATTGAAAATCCACTTGTAACATTTGACGCATGTATGCATGGTTGATACAAGTTAATGGGTTTTACTTCCAGAAGTTTGGATCTGGTTCATATGAAATAGTTAGTTCCAGAAAATAAACCACCAAAGAGTATACACAGCATTCCTAATATGTCAGTCCCAATGACAGGAAACATTCTTTCCTTGTGGTATATTTACTAAGCAGTGAGATTGCAGTGTGATTGAAAAGTGGTGATGTTGCCCATAGCAACCAATCAGATTCAAGCTAACATTCTCCAGTGTGTAAAATGAAACTTTGAGAGCTGAGAGAGAAATGAGAGCTTAAATACGAGTGGTTGCTATGGGCAACATCCCCACTTTCCAATCTCACTGCAATCTCACCGCTTAGTAAATATACCCCCTAAAGTCTAGTTAAGATATAAAAATGTTTTGTAGTAATAGACACACCTATACATTTATTTAAACAGGTTGTAACTTGGGAGCATATCACATCTGATCTCTGTTATGAAAAACCAGAAATACGCTATCATCATTAATTATTCTGTCTAAAGCTGGCCATACACTATAAGATAAATTGTTCCAATCTAAAGATTTTTTCAAGAGTGGGTAAAACCATGATGAATTGCAGGGGAGGTAAAATGAATGTTAGTGTGTGCATGCAGGGTGAATACTGTGCATTTTGCACACAGATACTGACCAGCGTTACTGTTACACTGTTATTAGACTTGTATTTGGAAACATTATCTCTCACCTGTAATACTGATTGCAATTAATGCAATTTGCCTCACCTGCAATTCAACATGGTTTTGCCCACTCTTGAAAAAATCTTTAGATTGGAACAATTTATCTTATAGTGTATGGCCAACTTTACATCTACCACTTACCGCGCAGATGGAAACAGTTATACAATAACGCATTTGGCATACATTTAACAAATGTGATAACAATCGTCAGCTAAATCATAGGTAAATACTAATATAAACAAATGTCCGGATATATGTAAATATTGGTATTGGAAATTTTATTTGTTTTAAAATTCATTAAAATAGGAATGTATCAATCATATATAAAACATTCCTATACATTTAATCATCTATCCTAAATACAAGGGACAACCAAAGGACATTGGTAAACTGATAATTCATGTATATTAAGATTTGGGTATAGTCCCCTCCCAATTACGTTAGGTATATATGGCATGTCTGTGAGATCACCAAGATTTGTATATAGTTTGTGCAAAATGAATCACACATCTGTCAGTACTGCCAATAAAGTGTGCACTTAACTTTGTCAGGGAAGTTATCCTTCCTAATGTATATGGTTTGCAAGATGTAAAATAAATATCATATAATAATAAAAGGAGATAACAAATAATGATTAATTCCCAACTCCACATACTGTTTACATTTCTCCTCAATACGGCCCTTTAGTTTCCTACGATACATCCTGCCTTATGCCTTTATATGGCAGAGACTGTAATTATATCATTTGTGCCCATGTGATGTTTTTCTGCAGCTTCCTGAAACATTGGACAATGTCTCTATTCCACTCAATCAGACATCAGGGACAGGAACAAACAGCTTTTCTGTCTCCAGCCAAAAATATTTGATTAAAGATGCTAAGGATACTACATCAAGGTCTCTAAGACAACGGAATCAATTGCTCCTATAGGTGAAGAAAACCCTCATATGTTTTATTCCTCCTGCCAAAAATATTTTTTTACAGAACTACATGACTTTATAGATCTTAAGGTTCTTTAACACAGCTACATAATAAATGACTGCTGGGGTTTCTGATGTGAAAAATTGCCGATTTCTATCTTTGCTCAAGAAGTAGTAAGAAAAATATGCGTAATCAGTATTAACAGCCAAGACAGAAATCCTGGAAGACATTGCCAGAAAGTGCCTGCACATTACCTTTCCACTAAGAAATCAAGTGACACTGCGGGAGAACCTCTGGATTCCCTTCTTTGGATCATAACCCTTATGTTTAAATTGCCTGAGTGGTACTTTACCTATAATGTTTAGTTACTAGACACATTCTTAACATGGATTAATGCTGCACGTAAATACTGACTGAGCATACATTTTTTTAATAACACACCATATGATGAACATGTATGATCTCAGGGGTATTGAAAAGTGGGGATGTTGCCCATAGCAACCAATCAGATTCGAGCTCACATTCTCCAGTATGTAAAATGAAACTGAGAGCTCAAATCTGATAGGTTGCTATGGGCAACAACCCCACTTTTCAATACCCCTGAAAACTCCCTGCTTAGTGAATTTAGGCCATTATCTTCTGCTATAGGCCTAATCATTCCAAATGTTCTGCCCCACAGTCATATTTGGAAGATTTATTAGACCATGTTTATGGTGTAATACAGATCTTCATTTGTTTTCTTCAGTTGCTTTACATTTTTTTGTGTGATAAATATAATTTTTATGAATATTAAAAAAAATACAGGGACCAAAGCCACTCTGCAGTTACTTTATGTTGTAACTGTATTTTAACAGTCAGGTCATATAACAGGATAAGAGCCACTTGCTAGTTTATGTACATATCCCAAAGTGCAACTTTCACCGCCAGTTATATTAAATTATCTTTAAATTATTCCTCATTTAGCAGGTAAGAGAAGAAAAACCGTCTCCCAAGCAAAAAGGACAGGACAGGGAAAATGAAACATTTTCCTGCCTCATAAGGTTCTTCATCTTGGAAGATGTTACTAGCAGCTATTAAGTCGTTCGTTATTAATAGTACATTTTTTTAGATTGCAGTGTTCAATAATTGTAGAGTGACATTACCTTTACTGCAAGTCATTAACTAAGTGCCTGCCAACTACAAAGACACTGCAGAATGCAAGTACGACCACAGTATGACTGCTGTAACCATTCTGCAAAATAAAAAAAAACTTATGGCGATGAAAACCTATTCAAAGGTTACTTAATGCTAAAAACTATTCTTAGTGCAATATATATATATATATATATATATATATATATATATATATAAGACCAATGTGAAATGGAAATACTATTTATGTACTGTAACTGGACGAAATGTGCTCATTTTACAGTTTCTTTTATTAGCAGATACCTTGAGGCAGCTGCATGGAGATTTCTTCACGGGCTCAGAGGCAGAGGTAGAGGTATATAATAACACTAACTACATCCCTACATGACATTATCTAATTTTGACAGAGATGGGATTTGATCTAGGCCTAAATCTACAAAGCAGGGAGTTTGAAAAGTGGGGATGTTACCCATAGCAACCAATCAGATTCAATTTCACAAACTACAGTATTTCAAATGAAATTGTGAGCTTTAACCTGGTTGCTATGGGCAAAATCTGCACCTTTCAATCTCCTTGCTTAGTAAACTTAGGCCTTAGACTTTTCCTGCAGCAGATGCGCAAATATCAGAACTGAGACTTATGTTTATGTTGATGGGATTTATTGGACTTTTGAAAACCCTGGATAGGACGTCTGAACTTGGAAACTGATGGGCATGAACATGCAAACAGATTTTTTTTTTTTCATTTTTAACATTATTTATTTTATTAGTATATTATTTTTGTTGAATCCTAAGGAAATTTGTAAGCTCTTTTATAGTAATGCCTGGTTATAATGTGTGACAATATGCTGCGTTTTAGGCTTAAAAGAAATTACAATTTTAAAAAAGTTCTTTAAAAATTAACTGATGTTAAAGTGAAAGCAATGATTGTGTTTAACACAAATGGAGAGATATGTTTACACAGAAAATAGGGCAAAATGACATCTGTTTTACACTATTCCAGCCATGTGGTGGTGCAGAATTATATTTACGCAGAGAAAATCAGCCTGCTAATGCACTTACCGCAGCACTAAAGCATTCACTTTGTAATTTAAATATAGTGTTTCACTAGCACGTAGCATACAGAAGTGACCACAGACGGATGGGTAGCCTTGCATCCAACTGTCCCGAGTGCTGTCCCACTGCGCTTCTACCTAACAAGTACGAGGGAGCGCAGTAATAAATCAGCCTGTCTCGCTGAAGTGGAATGTAATACAAGCAGGTATGCAAAAGTATGCACAGAAATTGCGTTTTGTAAGTCCTATTGTTATAAACAAATGTAAAATACTTAATACAAAATCAGTATTTTAATGTACAAACAAAAAAAAACATTTTGTAAAGAAAGATCAGTACAACATTCACCCAACATAAGACTGCAATTTGCTAGACATATAAAAAGACTAGAAAACACTGCTTGCCATTTGAACATAGAACCACATAAAAGCTGTATGTTTATCACAGCAGTTTAACTTTCCATAAAACCACAAAGACCTATTTCTAAGGTTCAGGCTATTCACAGTTTGCTAAAGAATAAAGAACCATTTTAGCACATCCAAATTCTCTATTTTAAGAACAAATTTATTGAAATAATAAATAAATAGATACATAAATATAACGATAAAATGAGTAGGAATTGAAATACGTAGGCACACTAACAATGCTTAGGAAAATATATTTGGGAATGGGGAAATTCCTACATTCATTATCATTCTCACTGCTAATACAATTAAGTGTACATTATTATTAGTTTCTTTCCATGGAGAGTAATGATTTGTGTGAGCTTTAAACATAATACATGTTCATACCACCCATATTCTGGGCGGCGACAGCGGGACAAATAGGCCCCACCCCCAGTACCACCCAAGCCCCGCCCTGTTCTGGCTTAGCACCGCCCCTTTTTACTGCCGAGACCACAGCAAAAATATACTTTTTATGGATTTTTATAAGAAAAAAATAGTTTGTCCCCTAATCGGGACAAACTGGGTGGCGGGAGGAACGACGGGACAGTCCCCAAAAAGCGGGACTGTCCCGCCAGAATCGGGACATTTGGGAGGTATGCATTTTCATTGTTTTGCATATATGCAGAGTTAAGTTTATTTCATATAACTAAGTTTATATGTATGTATGTATGTGTTAAGTTTATATGTATGTATTCTGTGCAAAGATGGGAAATGTATAACCAGGTGCATAATGATGACCACATAGGCAACAAACTAGGTACTGGCTGCCATTACTCATAAAATAATAGAAGAAAGTGACATAAGACAGGATACAGACATCATACTGCAGCAGCACTGTAAATTCAGTGCTGGATTCCTGCAGCATCCCAGCGATTATACGGATGAAAGGAGGCCACTAGACACGCACATACATACATACAGAGTTACCATAATAAGATGACCTTGCCATAAACGTTCTGCACCATTCTCCTACAAAATAGGGACAGTGAGGAAATATAAAGGACAGAAATCAGCCCTTACTGTACTATTTGCATTCGCCCTACTCACAGAGTATAAGCACCTGCTCTGACCTTCCCTACCTACGAATGAGGAATACCATAATAATCATAAGTATATTTAAAGTCTGTTATATACATTCACTACAATATCAGTCACTAAAGAGTTAATAGCTTTTGTGGATTGCTCCAAAAGTGTCACAACTGTAGAGTACATTATTCTACTTCAATATTAGTACATTTATTACTTTTACCTCTAAAATGTGTGAGAATTATAATGCAGATATGGTAGAGATTAAAAACTTAATACATTTTCTGTCACATGGTAGATTTTGACAAAGATCTGTCAGTGATAAATACAGGGTTGCTAACTTTTGAAAACTTCAAATACTTTTGAACTGACTTTGAGCATCAGGGAGATTTGCAAACACTTCAGGGAGATCAGCCATTCTTCAGGGAGTCTCCCTGATATTCCGGGAGAGTTGGCAACCATGGATAAATATGCATATTCTCTTTTTAATGCTGCAAAACTTGTGTTTTCGATCACTCAGACACTGTAGCTCTTACAAATGCTTATCAGACACTGTAGCTCTTACAAATGCTTATCGGTAGTGTCTTATAAATGATCTTAAATATATAAGGAATATAGAACTTTTTTTGCACTTGTTTGTGAGTCACAATCTAGACATACTTTTATTGCAACTTATGATGTGAATCGTGACACTGCATGTCACCACTATGGACATGATCCAGCCTAGATACAGAAACTATGTCATTTACAGATCTACATGTGAAGGAAAGTACATTATTTGCATACATGGGAGAGGGTGTGCTCCAAAAGCTAAGATTTCTTATCAGAATAAAAGCGTTTTGTTCACTTTCTGTTGCAAAGCATCCATATCTATAGAAAGATCTGCAAAACATTTCAGCTACATGTTCAAAACACTTAAACAGATGTAAAAACAGTGGTGTTGGTAGATATACATCAGACCATCTTCTAGAGTAGTGGCTCTCAACCTTTCATTGTAAGTGCCAGTTGCTCAATAGATAATCAGGTTAAGTACCACTGTGCAGTATCAGTCTCATTACCCACTCCTCAGTGTACTGCTATGCAACTTAGGTTGGGAAAAACATGGGATATGTTTTCAGGTCTGAAACTTATATCTTGAGAAACACACAGCCGACAGTTACATTGCAGCTGTCTATAGTTCATAAATATTTACATAATTTACATTTTTGACATAGGTTGGTGAATGACATCAGCCAATGGAAGTCAATGTTAATAGAAGGGGAGGGTTAGAATAAGGCCATGGGGAGATAACGGATAATAAAACAGGGAGGGCTTTGTTTTAGGTTTAGGATGTGAGAAAGGAATGGTTAATAGAAGGGGAGGTTTAGGGTTAGGCTGCGGGGAGGGGACAGTTCATAGAAAGGGAGGTTCTGAGTTATTATTATTAATGTTTATTTATAAGGTGACACATAGTTTCCTCGGCGCTGTACAAAGTGATAGTACATACATAGCATGTGGTACAGAGTAACAATACAACAACAACAATACAATAACAAACATGAAATCCTATATAGCATGGGATATAATACCATAGAACACAGTAGCAAAAATGGAAAGCATACATAGCATGAGTAAGTACTAAGAGGATTGTGAAGTGTATAATATATTACACTGAAGAAAGAAAGGAGAGAGGAGAAGGGGCAAGTAGAGGTAGATAACAGGAGGGTGGGTGTCCCTGCTCATGAGAGCTTACATGCCAAGGAAGGTGTAGACACTACAGAAGACATTGGGAAGAGAGGGAGAGGGTAGAGTGATTAGGTGGAGGAGGAGTAGGCCATTCTGAAGAAGTGAGTTTTGAGTGAGCGTTTAAAGGCTTGGAGGGTGGTAGATAGCCTAATAGGTTGGGGTAAGCTGTTCCAGTGGAGGGGGGCAGCTCGAGTGAAGTCCTGGATGTGTGCATGAGAGGTTGTGATAAGTTGGGAAGTGAGACGGAAGGTATTAGTGGACGGGATGGAGTATGAATGGAGATGAGGAGAGGTGGGGAGCAGAGAAAGAGGAGAGAGCTTTGTAGGTTGTGGTGAGGAGTTTGAAGATAATTCTGAAGGGGATTGGAAGCCAATGTAGAGATTGACAAAGCAGTGGAAGTTGTGCAATGGGTCAAGAAGATGAGTCTAGCTGATGCATTAAGTAAGGATTGTAAGGGAGATAGCCGAGTCGATGGGAGGCCGCAGAGAAGGATGTTACAGTAGTCTAGACGCGAGATGACAAGAGAGTGAATGAGCATCTTGCTGGCTTCAGTTATGAAAAGGAATTGTGGAAAATAAGAATAAGGGTTGTTTTTAAGGGAAATTTTACGTGTTGTAATTCCGAGCTAGTTCACTGCATTAGGTCCTCTTTTTTGTAGTCGCTCCCTTGGTCTATTCTTCTTGCCAGGAAAAGACCTTTTTAAAATAGGAGGCAACTGACAACGACACCCGTAAAAGATGGAGGTCATCAGTATCAGTATTACCTTCTCACACACATTTTGTGTTACACACATAAGTGACCTTTTATTTTTCTTATCAGATCATTGATTAGGAAAAGATGTGTGTGTTGCATCATGTAGTGGTCTTTCTCATGGTACATAAGACCAGCTAAAACTTTCAGATATTTAAGAGACAATTCTGCTCCAAACATCTTTAAAGCAAAAAAAAAAATCAAAGAAATGATAGTAACCACATAGGAATAAATGATAATTCAGGACCATCTTGATGACTCTTATGCAACAGATGAGCGTCAGATGAGTAAAGTTCTGCTATTGCAAGCCCATAATAACAATGTCGAAATGACTCAGACAGACCCAGAGACCCACCTGCCCTAAGTTTTACAACTCCTGTGAACAGAAAATGGCAATGTGGAATCTGAACCAGTACACAGAGAGTGAACGCCTATAACGTATATTGCAATACCAAAGCATGTCTACCTGCAAGGGTCAACTCAGTCCCTTCGGAAAGTGTTGGAAGGGTTTCCCTCCTAAGTTGAAATGTATTTTAATATGGTAGGTGAATTTGTAATCAAGTATAGAACAGAAAAGAAACTATGCTCTGATCACACTTGGTGGTAAGAAAATCATATCCACTTCAAGCTACCACTCATGTCAATATCAAGCTGTCCTTCACTCAGTAAATCCATATGGCTCTTTCTACCCTTTAGGATCTAAGCCCTTCAGACAGCTAAAATCCAAATTGTAAACGCTCACAAGCAGATGTTAAAAATAAGAGGAATATAGGTGGACATTTACACCTGGGAAAAGCAATTATCTGTTATTCCAGGGTAGGAAAACTAAATCTGATGCAAACAGTGTCAGAGTTGAGAAAATAAAGTTGGGCATCCACAAAACGATAATGCTTGATATTTTCCTGTATTCTCTATTTATATCACCTGTATTCTGCCCCATTCACTAGAACAATATCGTTCTATTGGTTCCAAAAAAAAAAAATAAATAAAGACCCTATCCTGCTCCCCTGGTGCTTCCAATCTGGCTGGAGAGAAAGTTCTTCATGCGTGTAGGTGCCCCGGGGGAGCGGGGGAACAGTTGTGTTTAGATTGTTGCTCAGAAATCTAAACAGAAAGTGATATTATTGCACCAAATACTAAAAATTATTTTATTCCACAAATCACCATGTAGAGAAGACACACGAGATATAAGAGCGAACATCTGCTCATAAGGCCATTGTGCAGCCTGGAATTACATGCGTGCAATCCTGAAGTCCACTCACAGCACTTACAAAGTCCTACTTTTTGGTTGCAGTGGATTTGTCAATCTACGGATAGAAGGATTTATGTGCCAGAACTGACATGTACACATATGCAGAGTACACTCAGGAGTACTTACACAATCCTTCTGTATAAGCAGCCTGTCGTATGGAGATGGGATCTGGTACCTTATCCATAGCGTATGTTGTGGCTTGGTCCCCCTTTTTTCCCAGCTGCCGTGCTTACAGCAATCATATTATTTAAAAGAGACCTGGGGCTGACATAGTTTAAAAGCAGCTGCTGCTTCAACAAATGTGTCTCAATAAAAGTTTGTGTGCCAAGCTCACAGCTTTCCAAGGTTTAACTCCTAGCAAATTTGCGGTTTGACTGTTGTTATGTATTGTGAATCTACAGTTTGCCAGTGTTATGATATATCTGTAAGCTATGGCAACAGGTTAGCAGGACTGGTGTCCACAGTTACGCTGCCAGACGATCTGTGATATGTTTAGTACGCTGGAGTGAGTTCAGGTGTTCAGTAAAACATAGGGAACACGTCTAAATCACATTTCCGTGCTTGTTCCTGGGATTTTTGAATTATTCCATTGTTCAACATATGGTCTATGATTATATTATCTAGGAACAATCCTAAATCGAATTTCCTTTGTTATTTACACTACCATGTTAATTAGGTAATTAAAAACAGAATCAGTTTTGATTGTTTTTAAGCAGGAGGACTAATAACCGCTGCTGTTTTTCAGATCTGGCCAGCATGTATATGCATTTGCGACATGTAAACAGATGTGTATAGGCAAATAGGTTGAGAGGTAAAATGTGTAATAGGTTTGCATTGTTTAATTGCAAAAGATGATTTAAACATAATTTAAAATTTAATTACAAAAAATTATTTAAAAATACTTGTACTAGTATTTTTTACATTTAAACAAATATAAAAATATATATATATTAAAATGTCTGGTGCAAATGTGCAGCGATATTCTGCCATTTGAAAAAAAAATGAAAAAGATTATAAAATAGTAAGTATACTACATTTTGAACAGGATCCTCCTTCCCGGGCGGGTGTGCATGAGGAAGTGGGACACTGGACACAGTGGAAGATTGGGTCCTTCATGCCGTGGGTTTCAAACTTGGTGTATAATTAGATGAATTATTACCTGTCAGCTGTGTGACAGGTCTGTAGGTCGAGTACGGGGGTATTATTGAAGACAGGTATTTTTGCTAGACTTTGGACAGTGTATTGGTCTGTTTTGCCAAACATCGACATAGAATGAAAAGCAGCAAAGCCACAAAAGGAAAAATAGGGTGACATTTATTTACACTTATAATGCCAATCTCATTTTACTTCATACTAGAGTTTTTGGGGATGTCTAAACCTCCACAGCATTACACTACAACCAGCGCTTTTCCTGTGGGTGTACTAAGGGCACACAGTACTGAGATTTCAGCAACCCAGCCTGGTGATTACCATAGCTCTGATCAGGGAGTAAACATCCTATTTATTCTTCTCCGCTTTTAGCACTTCTTATGACATTTGTCGTAAATAACTACTTAAAACATAAATAAAAGTCATTAAATTTACAGCAAATGGAAAGATGTTTTTTCATATTGGGATGTGAAAGGTAAAAATAAATAACACATACAGCTTCTTTACCACTTCACTGAGTGCATTCTGCTTTACAATTATATCTGGGTAATAACGTCCTTTAATTTATTCTTAATCTTAAATAAATCTGAGAATCACTTTATCATTCCCTTTGCAGGTCTGCTTCACATTGCAATTCTCCCATATAGAGACAAATAGGCAATAACTCTGACATAAAGGTACTGTAGATTTTGCAATCCAATCTTCAGTCTGAACTGTATGGCTTCATGTATTTCTCTGGGATTCACAGAGAAAGGTAAAATGCCTTCAGACATGCATGAATGAGCAAAGAAAAGTCATTAACAAATAGTGTTTTGCTTAGAAGAAAACTTTAGTTAATTACTGTTCACTATAAATGTCTAATGAAGGTGTTTTTAACCATTACATTTGTTATACAAGATCACTGAAGACTTTACCCACGAACTTGAACTCAATCTACTGCATGCTCCTTGAGCAATTCCAAGCTATAAAGGATTGAAATCTGAACTCTTAGCTTTAGTCAAAGAATCATTAGTTAGTACATGTCAGGAGAAGCGCTGTTGTTTAATCTTCAGGTTGTGTCTCTATATGGCAGACAGCCAGTCAAAATGCTGATTGTGCATGTGCCCTATTGCTTCCATGCTGGGAAGCGATGTGCTTTATTAATGTCTCCATATTGTTGGGGCGGGGGTGCCCTAACATTACAGAGACAAACACAGCATGGCTATGCTTTTATTATCTTGCTGCCAATAATATATACAAAAAAAGGTCGACAGCTAAGAATGCTTCATCTTTACAGATATATTACATAGCACCATTCCCAAAAGACATTGGACAGATCCAGATTGATAGAATATTGTTCAGTTTTTATAAATGAAGACATTTTCTGCAAGATGTATTCCACGGCTGCACACACGAAAGCAGACAACTTCCTGTACGTAAATGGTAGCATACATATAGCCTGTATGTATGGTGGAAGAGGGAGGTTTGCTAATCATATAGTAAGGGCCTGGTTAAGCCCTTACATACAATCCTTGTTTATGTACCAGCACCATTATACTGTGCTTCCCAGATAATAAGACCTACCCTGAAAATAAGCCCATCCCTAATTTTTGTAAAACCTTCCAAATAAGCTATACCCCGAAAATAAGCCCTACCCAGAATATAAGCCCTAGTGAATTCCGCAGGACTGGGGGAATGATGGGTATAAAAGCAGGGCTGTGGGACATGATGGGGATAAAATCACTACTGTTTATATAAATCTTTGACAATGTTAATTAAAATAAGACCTACCCTGAAAATATGCCCTATGGTGTTTTTTTGGACCAAAAAAATAATAAGACAGTGTCTTATTATCGAGGAAACACTATACATGCGGAAGGTTCGTAAATATTATTGTAGGCAGCGGCGTCAGAGCATTTTACATTGGGGGGCATTCCTTTCCGCACGGAATTCCCTCCTCCCAACACGCCGTTACACTGTAGGATCAGGTAAGGTGCTCAGCACTTTACCCAATCTTACATGGAGCTGCAGTGCCTGTAACAGACTAACTGCACTCCGGAGGAGGAGAGCGCCCCCTTCACCTTCACATTGGGGGGGGCCTTCACCCCTTTGCACCCCCTATTCCAACACCTCTGATGGTAGGTCCTGATGTTGGCAGTCATGCGCATGTAAAGGAAGAAATTTACCCATATCGGCAGGAGTTCTGGTACAGGTCCATTATGCCCAGTTTGTTAATCAGTGTAAGTATGCTGAAATAACATAGATTGTTACTGTCTCTGTATACTGTAAATATACTGCATTTTATGGTCGCTACTTCTGAAGTATCACAACTCATTCATTCAATCTTTATTAAAAATATTCCTTAAGTTAAAAAGCAAAACAAAACATTTCCAGAATACTATAATAATGGACTTCAATTTAGGAATAAGATAATATACACTATAGACTGCCCTTTCCATTTATTAAACAGGACTTCACAGGATAACATTTTCTTTCTGTACTGTATGCAACCAAGCTGCAGCTTAAGCAGAAGGACTAGTTTCGGATGCTGCAATAAAGTCTTGGGTACCACAATTTACAACCTCTCAGTGTTTTCATCGCCCCATCATGCAAAGCTTGTCCTTTTGTCAACACATTAAGCTGCTGGAATTGGTAAGGAATGTGTGTTTTATCTACACATTAAGTCACATCGGTATCACAATTCTTAAGTGAATACCTTTTTCACTCCTACATACACAGCTATAATGAGTTGCCGACCTTGGCTATGTCACCCAGTACAGCTTTTTCAATGCCAGAGAGTACTGCAATCAATCGGCCTGGATGTGTTTGATTTGCAAAGTACTGCATGCACCTCTGCTAGCAGAATAAGACTGTAAATGATATACCCTGCACCCAGAGCTGCACACACATTGTGATTAAATATTAGTATTAAGCAATATGACAGCATATACCATCTGTTAGGGAGATACTAACCGATGCTGTGGCAAACCAACCATGATATGTGCAATGCTAACACTTCAATAATCATCACTCATGTCTGGGAATAATATATGAATTCAGCAATGACCCGCTGAAACATTTCCAGCAGCTTACAGTAATATGGTATAGTTGTCACATATGGAAGGGAAGGGGGAAGGATCTAATTAGCTCAGACATTAATAGCAACAGCAACCCAATTATGATAATAACAAGTTCATGAAAGATATGTTAAAGCTGCTGTACAGCACTATCTGTGATACTTTAATACATGCCATGAACTTTTACACTCAGATGTTTATCCTAAAACACTGGGGTTAAAGCAGACATCGGCAATGTTCAGAACTCCTGGTATCGGGAAACTATAACTCCCATCATGATGCGTTTTCACTCATACTTACAGCATAATCCCATCCAGACCTCACGGGGTATATTTACTAAGCCGCGAGTTTGCAGTGAGATTGGAAAGTGGAGATGTTGCCCATAGCAACCAATCAGATTCGAGTTCACATTCTCCATTGTGTAAAGTGAAACTGAAAGCTTGAATCTGATTGGTTGCCATGGGCAACATCTCCACTTTCCAATCTCACTGCAAACTCGCGGCTTAGTAAATATACCCCACATCTCAATATTTTACTGGACATGTAGAAGCTATGGAGAATGACATGACAACAATCACCTAGACCTCAGCAAGTTTAACACAGACCATATTATTTATTCCACTAACATGTATCAAAAATGAAGATGCTCAGTGTAACTTCATCTATCCATTTGAATAACAATATAAACATATTGGCTAGTTACTGCTCATGCATATCAATGATTGCAGTAATTAGAACTGGGGATTCCTATCCAAAAGTACTTACTCACCACATGCTGGCCATACACCAGTAAGATGTATCGCTCCAATACATCCATGGTATGTACATTAAATCGGCAGGGATTTACATGAAGCTTGCCTGCAGAAGGTAAAATTCACAGATGCAATATGGGACCACGGGAGCATGCATCGCATAATCGTACCTTCTATCGGCCTGGTATATGGCCAGCATCGGAACAGGCATACGCACAGTTCTTATCTGGAACTATGGGATCCAGAGATCTGTAGGGTTTCTTTTTAGGGGGGGGATGGGGATAGAGGTTTGCACTCTCTAATGGTGGGACAGGTGCGAGCTCAAGGGTAAGGGATTAAGAGATTAAGGGCTGGATTTCCTAAACTGCTGGGAAGAAAAGTGAAAGATAAAATCTGATTGGTTGCCACGGGCACCATCTCCACTTTCCCTTTTCCTCAGTTTAGTACATCTAGCCTCATGACGTAAAAGTATAGGTGTTAATCTTATGATCTACCCTCCTATCAGGCAAGGATCGATCAAAACCTCACAGTAATTTCCCGGGCGCATAGCTGGGCAATCGAGGGGACTGGTCTGCTATGTGCTAAAGCAGAAAGCTGGATATTGGCTTCTCGCTGGTGCTGTCTGAATCACAGCACAGAGGTCTGGATATGGTCCATAAATGAATTCATTTATCAGGACTCATCCCATATCAGTTGTGTCACTTCAGAAATTGTGTCACTTCTCCCTTCAGGTTTGTGTTAAAATAGACTGTAAAATATAAAACATAAAAGATGATCTCCGTGTTCTCAGACAGAATCAAAAGGTCATTTCCAAACAATCTGAATTCCATTATTCCTTCATTTAAGAACATCAGAACAAGTGACAGTGGTCTACACGAATCCATCCATAAATATCCTTTGCATGCAGGGATAATACATTGCTTTATTGCACACAGATACTGACCACTTTTGTGCATTAATTCATGCTGGGTTAGGAAACATGACCTTTCACCTCTAATATTGTTCACAACAGATTACATTTGCTTCCCTGCATCTCAACATAGTTTTGCAAAGGTGCAAGTTCTCTCTTATTTTCAAACTCCTAATCAAGTTCACTATAAAGGTAGTATAAATAACAAAAAAGAATAAACAATAACTGATATACAAGAATAAAAACACTGCTTAAGCTTAGGTTATAGGGTCTATATTTGCTAAACTGCGAGAATAGAATAGAGGTTGCCTATAGCAACCAATCAGTTTCATTTTACATAATGGAGAATGTCAGTTCAAATCTGATTGGTTGCTATGGGCAACATCTCCTTTTCCTTTCCCGCAGTTTAGTAAATAGGCCCTACTGTCTATTGTAAACTCCTCATTATAGGAGCTGATTTTCAATGACACATTTGAAACAATGTTTTCAAGAAAAGATTTCCTGGAAATTCCTCTGTCACAACAGGCATGCCAAAGCCTGCATACACCCCACACACAATGGTAGGGGGGAGTGTTGTCTGTTTTGCAAAGATCAAGACATTGGATCGGATCCAGGGATCAGCAATTCTGTGCACTATGCAGATTCCTTTACAAAGGGGAATTTGCAGACAGACCTCTACCTTAAGGTTTCCGCACTGTCCCTGCTTAAATGCAAGGTGAT
Organism: Platyplectrum ornatum; assembly: GCA_016617825.1. Lineage (NCBI taxonomy): Eukaryota > Metazoa > Chordata > Amphibia > Anura > Limnodynastidae > Platyplectrum > Platyplectrum ornatum. The sequence goes on from JABWIB010000432.1 coordinate 118,692, forward strand.
GCTGAAGCCTCTGTACTATTACTACCTTTCTCCCCCCCCCATGTTTACCATTGTACACACTACCCCCTTCCCACCCAGTTGTCATATGCAACTCCTTTCCTGAGGTCTGGATCCATATATCCATACTGCCTGGATATGGTCCATAGTTTCATCACTAAAAATGAGAAAGTTTGAATGATGTGTGAAATGATATCTTGTAATCTACAACAATCATGTAGGAGAGTGCACAACTCCACAATAAACAAGCCACGTATAACAATAATCAAGTGTAAAAGCTCCAATGTGTACCCAATTTTAGAGTATATTCTGTATTTACCAGTATATGAATTACAAGTGAAGAAATGTGTGCGATAACCCAGTGAGATAGCACAGCAGGACCATACGAGACTGTGCCTAGGTGAATGTTAAAAAGCCATTAGACTATTATAACTATATCCCAATAGAATCTACAACTGTATTAAAAGAACTGTAAAAGGTACACGTCAGTACCAAGCACTGACTATTAATATTGCTCTTACTCTAACAATACATGACATGTAATTGTGCAAGATGTGATCATTAAAACTGGTACACATTCCATTTAGGTGAGAGTCTGACAGACTGTCTGACGACAGACATATACATAGACAGACAGATAGAATATAGATTGACCTAGCTAGAAATACTCAATACAAACACTCAATAGAAACGAAAGCAAAGGAATCGTATTTTCTATTTGGTGTACTATAAATGCAGAGGGTCATAGGGGAACGTCTTACTGCTCGGTACTATACTGGACATGCCAGTGGCAAACACAGGATTACAAAGGAGGGGGGGTTCCTAAATGTAATGCATGTAGGGTATACTAGACCTATGGAAATGATGCACTATATAAAGTACATATTGGATATATTAGGAGTACCATCTGCAGAATCATCTCCAAACCCCTTAATATACCCCAGTATTACAGTATGTGCTATTCCCTTGCCCCTTTTATTTATATATATATATATATATATATATATATATATATATATTATATAGTGCACCATCCATAGCCCTATAATATAAGGGTCTGGCGTACAAACACTATATAAAGTACATATTTGATTCTGTGAAGGAATATGTTATAATATATAATATATATGTTGTATATTAGGGGTCTGTGAATGACACAACATATTCTGTATATAGTGTCATTCCTAAATCCTAATATACCACACGTACACTGAGTGCCATCCCAGACCTTTACTTTATACAGTGTGCCAGCTCCAGATCATTATTAGAACCCACATGTAATGCAGGTACATTGAGGGACGGGGGGGTTCTGGGCTACTGGAACCCCCCCTGTGTTTGTCAGTGATGGGCTAGTGTGTTACCTGTGAAATAGGCTGCCAGGAAGGTCTTGCACCCTGATCAATGTGCCAGCCCTGCCCGAGCTGTAAAACGTTCCCAAGTATGTGTGAAAGTTATAAGGCAGGGAGGAGGGTGCTGTACACTGGGACGCTAAGCAGCGCAATGGTCCCTTCGTTTCGTCCACTTACCTGCATGCTTTTCAGCCCTATGGGAGACGGCGAGGAGAAGGTCTGACAGGCAGCAGCGGCTCCGGCTCTTCCTGATTTTCGGCTGCAGCCAGCTGACTCCTCCCCCTCCACCAACAACTGCCTTTAACCCCTTGCAAGCTGCAGAGGGACCGTCTACAGGGAGAAGGCAGAGCCGCTATCAGTAGAGCAGGGACTGCACAGCGCTGCCATCTGTCTGGCACACTCACCGGAGCTGCGCCTGCTTCCAGTAATGCTGCAGAGGGCTGCCCACAATCCTCTGTGTGTCTGGACCAGGCAGGGACCCAGCACTGAAAGTGTTAAACTAGTGCAGGGAAGCTGGAAGAGGGGGCTGAGTGATGCATGCATGTGGCCGGGGCAGGGTGTTACAGCGAGCCAGCATGTAAAGGGTGCGGGGCAGCCAGAGACTGAGGAAGTTTTGTTTACATGCAGGGATGGGGAGCGGAGACACAGGCAGCGTGAGAGTGCATGAGCCTCTATCACTCCTACAGGAGGGTAAGTATTAGGAAATGGTATGGTCGAAGCTGCCCGCTTCTCTGCGAAGCTGTATGTAAATAGAGAGCAATGTGATCGGGAACCATCCATCAGCACGCCATCTGCCTCTTATAAACTCCCATTCAGTGTCTTGTGCTAGATGTGTCTTCTCACGTACTCCATAGATCGTGTAGACATGTCTACTGGAAGCTATGCAGAAGTTTCACAGACTACTGACCTGAGAACTAGACACTGGAGGAGACAGCCATTATCACTTTATCAATCAGATCTTCCATAGGAAGCCACTGTCCAGGGTAGCCGGGGCTCTGGAGGACACTCAGCTGAGATCCCGTGTCCAGGGGTGTGAAGACCTAGGGGACTCTCTGCCAGGGGCTGGGGAAGCAGGGTGCTGTGTCTTTATGGGTTGGCAGGGGCTGGTGAAGCAGGGTGCTGTGTCTTTATGGGTTGGCATGGGCTGGGGAAGCAGGGTGCTGTGTCTTTATGGGTTGGCAGGGGCTGGTGAAGCAGGGTGCTGTGTCTATGGGTTGGCAGGGGCTGGGGAAG
>JABWIB010000433.1:3507-21505 GCA_016617825.1 Platyplectrum ornatum
ATAAACCAAAATATTTTTTTGGTCCAAGAAGACGCAAGCCGCTAAACAAACTGCGGGGAGCTGATGCTTGCGCATTGCGTTGCTTTGATGAGCTATTTGCGCACGAGTTGCGCGCAAGCTGCGCATGAGTTGCGCGCGATTTGCACGTGATTTGGGCGCTTTGCGCCCAATTCAGAGTTGCACTAATTGATGGAAAAACGCAAGTCTGCATAAGGCGCACAGCGCAACCATGCACAATCTGCGCATGCGCTGCGCCCGAACTCTGGATCTGGTCCCCTAAATACTGGACACATCATCAAAAGGGGAGAGGTTGTGCTGCATTCATCAGTGGGGACAGTTCAATTATCCACTTAGACTTAAAAAAAAAGAACTGAAAGAACGGAAAGTCAAATGTTTTGTTTTATTTTGTTTGATCCCGGAAATAATTAGAAATGAATAATTTAATTTACCGTATATACCCGAGTATAAGCCGACCCGAATATAAGCCGACCTACCAAATTTCACCCAAAAAAACTGGGATAACTTACTGACATCATACAGGACAATGACTCGAGTATAACCCGAATGTGCTGAAAAACTAAACTTATAATCGAGTATATGCAGTATGTTGTGCACAACCAATTTGTAAAGTATTTTCCCAATGTATGTAATAGCTGCACATTGCTGCTGACTGCAGGTAAAGAACTGGTTTCAAAATTACCAAAGTGGTTAGCAGTCAATAATAGTTATTACTGCCATGTAGTAGTGAACACCATACTATCTTTATAAACATTATTGTTTCTTCTCATGGCCATAACAATGTTATGCAAGTGTATATTGCATATATTTGTGTGTCTTGAAACTATTGCATTTAGTTATATTACATATAAACGTAAAGCATTATACAGATATACAATTGCTGAACAATTAGGGAAAAAGGAAAGCAATATTGCAGTTCTTACTCCAGATTATAATGATCATGATTCAGGTAGGCTTCTGGCCATTTGTGAAGTGAATTAAAATAAATAGTGCCATTTTGCTGAAAGTTGAAAAGCATAATCTTGTTATACTAGGAAGCAAAGCACATTTGGTTTATTCCTTTCGGCCAAATTATTGGCAAACTATAGATCTAACAAAAAGGTAATTTTCAACAGCCACATGTTAATTAGCATGCAGATATACAACATATTTGTAAATATTAATATTCCTTAAGCCCAAAATATATCATTAGCTTTTCTATAGTTTTGTGTAACAGTACAATTAATTTTAGATAATTACTTTGAGATCTGACCCTAACAGTAAGCATGGGATACAGGCCACTTACAAGTTTTATCAATCTTTCTTTGCTGTGTGCTCTGACCCTAGTTCCTGTTTTTATCCTTTTGTCTATACTTTTATATTTGCCAACTAATTTAAAACAACACACCCTACATTAATTTTCTGAATTATTATCATGCCAACTCTACACGACAATGCAAACATTCATTAGTTGAACCTACTGTTATTTATGTGCACTGCATAACGCATAAAAACACTGGTGTTCACACAGACACAGATAACTACTATTATCAATGACACAACATTATATGAAACCAAAAATCCTTTTTTGTTCAACTTTTTGGAATGTATTTTCTGGGTAATTGTAAACACTCACAATTTATTGTGTAATATACTGATAGGAGTTTGGTATCATGCAGATCAGTGCTTGGAATGGGCTGGTATACATCGGTATGGTATACCAGCACCTTTTCCCTTATTGTACCCCCACTTAAAAATTCCCGCTAGTGTTAAACCAGGAAAGTAAAGGAGGAGAGTGAAAGAACAGTAATGCCTATTTTCCCCTTTGCAGGGTCCTTTTACCAAGATTGATTATCTTTTACTAAAATAAGTCAGTGCAGATTCAATGGCCTATATTTACTAAGCCGCGTGAATGGAAACATTTATATGTTGCCTATAGCAACTAATCAATTCTAGCTCTCAGTTTCTTATAATATACTAGAGAATATAACCTTAAATCAAATTGGTTTCTAAAGACAATTACTGCAGCTTAGTATATATAGCTCTAGGTGTTTATGAAGTGTATAGAATGTATAGAATGTATACATATAGAAAGAATAATACTTGGAAAAACAACAATGGTGAGACCATATTAGGAAAGTATAAGTAACTACTGCTAATAATAGTTATAGTTAAAATTCTTAACTTTTTTCTTTTTCTCAAACAAACCTATATTTGTATATAATTGGAACACCACTTTAGATGACTGCTCAGTAAACCTTATTGATTTATTAATTAAACAGGAGATTCAAGGAATAAACATGTTCAGAAAATAAAAAAGGGAAATAAAAGTTCTAACAGTAAACCCATAAAGCAGTGCAAAGTTTTCCATGAACTACATGAAATCACACAAAACAAAGAGAATAAAGTAGAACAAGAAACAATCCTTAGTGAAGAATTGGATGACAAGACAGATAGTAAGAAGTACAAGAGAAATGATAAAATCGTAACAAAAACCAGTAACATAAAAATGCAATGACAATGGATAACAGCAAGGGAAATGAACAGTAGAAATCCAGTCCAAAATCAGATTGGGGCACATACATAGGTTATCCAGGTAAAACCTTTACTTTAAAATCACAAACAAATGTATAAAACATTGACAAGCCACCTAGATCCCCCAACTACTATATACAAAGAAGAACACATTATTCCACATTAGCTGTACAAAACTATTAAAGTGAAAAAAACAGGTGGACAGGTGGGAGTGAACAATACAGACCACAATCCAGTGTAGCACCCTGTAATGTTTCAAATAACAAATAAGGCACAATAACCAGATTGACTAATTGCTAGGGTTAGAAACCTAATCAACACAAAAGTTATTAATGAATAAACTTCAGTGGAGAGTGTCTGGAGCAGGTCTACAGATGAGACACCAAGGGTGATGTAACACTGACTCCGCTGTGCAAAGAAACAGTTATATGCTGATTTTTAGAGTTTTATCTGGTACGCACAACTGATAACCAGTAAAAATAAAGAAGTATAATCTGCACTGTGTGGCACCCCTTCTATCTATTTTGCATATATATACATATACATATATATATATATATATATATATATATATATATGTTACAGTTAATGTGCAGAAACCAGTTAATGTGCACATTACCTAGTTAATGTGCACATTAACTGGGGCNAGCANNNNAAGTGAGGAAATTGCTTTCATCTTGCTTGCGTTTCTCACATTAACTAGGTAATGTGCACATTACCTAGTTAAAGTGCACATTACCTAGTTAAAGTGCACATTACCTAGTTAATGTGCACATTACCTAGTTAATGTGCACATTACCTAGTTAATGTGCACATTACCTAGTTAATGTGCACATTACCTAGTTAATGAGCACATTACCTAGTTAATGTGCACATTACCTAGTAAATGTGCACATTACCTAGTTAATGTGCACATTACCTACCAGGCCCTAGTTAAAGTGTTAAAAAAAACGTAGAAAGAATAAAAAAAACAAAAAACAAAACAACCGGACGCTTTTGATTACCCGCAGGACACTGTAGGTTAACTGCGCTTCACTTATACGGGAGCAGGATACTGTAGGTTAACTGCGCTTCACTTCACGTATGCAGGAGCAGGATACTGTTATACCCCTTTTCCACTGATAAAAAATAAAAACAAACCCTGGGTTTATGCACACAGACACAGGGGGTTTTTTTTCCCGGGACCAATGCAGGGTTTTTACTGGGAATTTACCCTTTAAAACATAGTAGGTTACAATACTCTACTGCATTCAGTGGAATTGGTGTCAACCCTGGACAAAATAAAAAACCCAGGTTCACACTGCAGTGGAAAAGGGGTTTTATTTTTTTTTTGCCCCTGGGTAAAAAAACCCAGGGCCCGAACCTGGATTTTTGGTGGAAAAGGGGTTTAAGTCGACTGCGCTTCCCTTATCCGGGAGCGGCGGGAGGAGGGTACTGCGCGAAGCGTGTTAACTGCGCTACACCTATCCGGGAGTGGCGGGAGAAAATAGTGGATCATTCTATAGGGGTGTCATGTGCCGAGATTGGTTTATTAACTGGCAAGGTCTTAACATATAGGTCCAAAATGTCAGACTTCACAATCCTGCATCATGCAAATGATTTGTAATGCATGCTCTTGCTGTTTTTCCTCACATTACCTAGTTAATGTGCACATTAACTGATTCTGCACATTAACTGTAACATATATATATATATATATATATATATATATATATATATTATATATGTACCTCATAAACTGGTCACACTCACATACCCCTCTTCACATTATCAACACCAGCAGTGAATCTTCTTAACTAGGTATCAAAGTAAGCTCTTGCAGCTTAATAAACTCCATACTTACCAATTAAAACCTTTCAAGATGATGCTTTACAAGCAACCCCTTTTTGTCTGGTCCATAGCAGGGTTCTTTTATTCAGTCTCAAGTGTAACTTTGAAAACTTTCTAATGATATCCTGAGGGAATGTCTGAACAATAGTTGCAAATCCTCTGAGAGTGTAACAAACACAGCTTAAATGCTTTATCTACATCTAATAGTTTGTGTGGGATGAGTTGGATGTATAGATAAAGCGAGCAATTGAAATTTCTTCCAAGTTTATTAACTGAAAATCTGTTGTGGGCAAATCTTAGTTGATGGACAGTCAGTAGTTATATAAGAGAATAACCTGCACCCTTGTAATAATAATAATTGTAAAAGGTGTTGTTGTTTAATTGGGTAATGAATCTATACAAGGTAAAAAATTTGGGGTTTTTGTATGGTTATAGAGTTTAGCAAAGTATCTATCCGACATGTACCATATTCATTGCTACAGTACCATGTTTCCATCCGTTTAGCAAATACTACTATTCTCAATGTGCTTTGAAGGTTTATATTGAGAATATTGGACCAAACCCAGACCTTCTTAAAATGGGTAGTTTTCTACAACAGGGTAGTAATGGGGTTTGTTTACAGAATGGACACATAATAGACGGGGAAATATAATTAGTACCTTCAACCAGAGCTAGAAGTGGGGGGTTCATATGGGGGTATGCCATACCGGCACTTCTCCCAACGTTGTAATTGATAAACTACAAATCTCCATTGACTTCTATTATATTCAGTGTTTTCATACCTCCACTTCTAAAAGTCCATACCATCACTTCTAAATTTCCACTTTGACCACTGCCTTCAACACTTAATTGTGCCATTACTCGTCTGACATGACTGTCAAAGTCAGTATAGAAATCCAGAGAGAGGGAGATTTGTTTCAATCATTTTTGTTGTCTATACTTATAATACTATTATATAATACTTTTCTATTCAAACTTTCTTGGCTGTGGAACAGCACAGTGAAGTAGTGGCTACAGAGGGCTCCCTTTTTTTTTTAATTCTTCCCCTAACTCCATCCCTACCCTGCCCGCAACCTAACTCTAACCTTCCATTCACCACGTGAAATGCATGAAATAGAATGTAATCATGACAGAAGACTGGAACCAAGATTGAGAAGGACACAGTAGAAACTATATATAAGTACAAATATTTCATATTTACTATAAGTTGCTGTGTTTAACAAAACCACTATATACTGCTTAGCATTTCTTTGGCAAAGGACAGAAATTGTTCATAATAGCCAACCTACTTTCCACTGCTTCTACTGCTTCAGACTGTTATCTTTGTTTTTCATTAAATTTTTAGCTGTAGTGTGCAAAAATTATATGACTTAGTCCCTGTAATTAAAGCATGGGTGAGCAGGAATCAGCGCTAATTACTGATAATGGATTAACATAAAGTAGAAAGAGTAAAGCTCTATTTTCCATAGAATCCAAAATTTTCCTATGATATATTAATATTTCATAAACATTACACAACTTAAACTTAAGGAAACTATATATGAGGTTACTATAAAATTATTTACAATGTCAACTTTATTTTTCTCCAGTTAACCAATTAACCAGGGCCTAATTGGAAATAGTAGACAATTTCCTTACTAAGCCAAATGAGAACTGTTAAATACTTTTCTTAGACTAAATTACATAATGGAAATATTAGGTTCATTTCTTAGTGCTAAAATATTCACCAGAAATAGAAGCACTCACAAACCAGTGTGTGTCCAAAGTATTTATTAGTGCTATGTTGCAGAAGTTAAATTTGTGTATCCTCAAATCTATGATATCTATGTAAGGAAATGATCTATGATCTATGTAAGGCAATATTTAATTGCAAGCCAATCCAGCAGTATGTACACTTCATAAGCTGTAATACCACTGATATTTCTTAAACTAAAAATACAGCGTTCTCTATCATGGATTTTCTAATTTAGCCTGTCAAGACCAATGGTGGTTTACAGCTCTGATGAAATATCAGAGATTGATGCTACTCATTTTGAGGTCAGACCTATTTTTATGTTTTTGTTTCTGTCCATTCCCCACAGCCTAAACCTAACCCTCCATTCCCCGCAGCCTAACCGTGACCCTTCCTGCAGCCTAACAACAGCCCTACCCTCTAATTCCCCACAACCTAACCTTAACCCTCCATTCCCCACAGCCTAACTCTCCATTCCTCATTGCCTAAACCCAACCCTACCCTTCCTTCCCCTGGCAAAGTCAGGGCTAGTCAAAACCCCATAAAATAGATAAATAAAAAATAAAATCTACTGTATCTGAGTGTTTTTTTTATTATTGTATTTTTTAACATTTTTTAATTCCTAAAAAGCTGGCATAGTACTCATGGTGGTTACTATGTTCCGCTTTTGTGAATGAAACGAATGTGAATTTTTCCAGCATTTGTTTAATTCGCAATAGCCCGCATAGTAACTGTGGTGCCAACTTTTAAAGAATGAAAAAACTTAAAAATGCAATGCAACATGGCACACTATAAACATTCCAGCTGAATCTACACTAAAAAAAGCCAAATGCCGCTCCTTCACTTCTGAGCCCTATGGTATACCCAAATCGCGTTTTACAATCATATATAGGATATTCCTAAAATCTGTAGCATCAGGGGGTTACATTTTGAGTTTTGTCTTCTTGTTGACATCTGTCTTGGTTAACATCTGCCCAGAATAAAATGGATTAACACAGAAAATTTGCTTAAAAAAAAGGAACATTTCAAAATTTGACCCTAGCTTTGCTTTAATTCCTTTTAAATTCCTGCGTTAACAAACTTCGAGAGTGCTGTTTTGAATTGTTTTAAGGGGCCATTTATGGGGGTGTCTATCACGCAGGCCCCCCAAAGTCACATCCAAGTTTATTAGCCCCCTACTATCCTAAATAAGTAAAAGGAGGTTTAATAAATGATGCCAACATAAAGTAGACATATGGTAATTACTAGTTATTAACTATTTTGTGTGGTATGACTATTTGTCTTACAGGCAGAAACTTTAACATTATGAAAATGGCAAAATGTTAGTATTTTTAATTAATAAACACCAACTGCATCTACCAAAGTTTACCACTAACTTAAAGTACAATGTGTCACGAAAAAATAAGCTCACAATCAGTTGGATAAGTAAAAGCATTAAATAGTTATAAAGAGAAAAGCGACTCATGTCAGATTTAAAAAATAGGGCTTCGTCATTTGGTCCCAAATAGACCACTTTATTAAGGGGTTAAAGATGGACATTCACACCAGTGAATGCATCCTGGGACAAAATAAATTACAATCTGTGGCAAATATCTATTATGTGTTAGTTAATTTCTGTGACAGAATCACTACGAGATGGTACTGTCTGCATTACATTGCTCTGAAGATTATTTATTATAACTGAGATATTTGGCTATTTGTAAAGAATTATTTTAGAGTTTATTTAATGTGTTTACATCAGTTGAACCTTTGTATTATTTTTATTAATGTCATTTATCAAAATGTTTTGTTAAAAGACAGGTTTATTGGTTTCTGAAAATATACAGAATTATATAATATTGCATCAATAAAACATAATTAAGCCATTGGTAAGAAAAGGCAGGAATATGAAATTTTGTCCATTAAATTATAAAAAATGAAGTGAAAGTAATAGGTAAATGAAAAATAAAAAGATGTAAATCTCATACGATGAACATTGTGTTTTAAAGAAACATACATACATACAAACTGACACATAAACTACATAGTCAAGGGGTGTGGCCAAATAATAGTTTAAATATCGTGCAAATATACTATACATTATAGAATGGAAATACTGTTTCAACAGGTTAGTGTAACATGCATGTACACTATTATTTAGTTTCACATTTACAGTTACTAGAGTATCTTACAGACATAAATATGACACTGAAAATATAATAGTGATCACTATAAAAGAAAGATTACATATGAAAACAACGTAGATTGCATAATTACCACCATACAATATCAACGACATTTTAGTTAACGTATTGCCATATAATATATGCTCCTGTATACTTTTAGTAATGTTTATCCAACCGTGTATGCCTCTAGCCATACTTTTCTGGCCTTGTAAGCCTCCAGTCCATTTCAATAAAGCTACAGCAATGTGTAGTTCATTCACCAGGAGAATTGCGCCCTGGTGGAGTCTATCATTTCACACCATGCAGAGCTGCTGGGGGCAAAGCAGCAGAAAATGCTCCACCACTGCAAAAAAGAGATGTGGTTGCAGTGATGTGGCAGCAGTGAACTCCGTAGGCAGGTGGTAGAGGGACATTCAAAACTGTCGGAATAGGTATTTGGACATTCAGAAAAGAAGTATGCCAGGAAGACTGGTGGTGGAGGTTGTGCACCAATTACTTACCATGACAATGAGGAGCAGTTACAAAGTCTCCTCACACCTGAGGCTCTGGAGGGTATCCCACATCGGGTCACAGATATGCCAGAGGACGAAGGTAATTAACTATTTTCTGCCATTTTTCATTCATGTAACAGACTAACACATATTATGGTATATATATATATATATATATATATATATATATATATACAAACACATTTATTTTCTTAATTTTTATTACAAACAGACAGTGATGATGAGGCTGTTGTGGGTCCTTCCGGCATGGCTTCTTGTAGGCCATTGGTTGCTCCATCCCAGTCGTTTGCTGCCAGGAAACCTTCTCCTGTGGCTGGTCCATCCCGGCAAACCTCTCCTGCAGCTCCTCCAACTCCTCCGGTAAGTCGGTCTATACCTGCCACGGGTCATCATTGCCTCGCGGTCCATCTCCTCTGAGAGTATGCACGCTGGTTCCCAGCAACAACCATCCTTTGCTGTGAAAGGGGGTATGTATAAATGTTGTGTTTGTTCCTAATAGTTTGGCACTTATTTACCACATGTGGCAGCTTCAAAAACAGCTGTGTAGGTATAACAATTCCATGACACAACCAGTTACAACGTAGTGCTTAGCTGGCCACACATCCAAATCCTATGCTAACACAGAGGTGACTCTTCCTCATTGCCCTTTTTCACATAAGGTATCCGTGGTTGCTAGGGCTAACAGCACACACATATAATATTTTATACCTGTAAGCTTTGACCCTTTACTGTACGAACTAATATTGGCAAAATGGTATGATTGTTAACGTTACAATGGGTAATCCATACTTGTATCATGTCAGTATGTGATACTTTGCTTTCACCACCACAACCTACACTTACCTGATTAATACTTTCATAGGGTCATCATCTGATGTTGGCACCCTGTTTGAGAACCTCGCCAGTGCAGCAACCCACAGTCCGGAGGAGTATGTGGCCAGACCAGAAGATTTTCAGTATAACTGATGGTAAAGGCTTATTTGTATAGTAATGTTTTTTTGTTCTTTGTATCTTCCACATATTTCACCTTGCAAAAAAACAAATTAGCAGATCAACAGGAATGCGTGACACTCCACTTTGTCAAGAATGAAACAGGAATGCTGACGAGACCAAAAACCTCTACTCTTGTTGCATCACCCAAATAACATCTTCAACATCAGGTCCAACCCCCACAAAAGGCAAAACCAAGGCAACACTGGAGGAAGCTCAACGGCAATTCATGTGCCATCAATGCTGTCATAATCGTAACATTTATAATGGCCTGTAGAACAGTGGTCCTTTCCTCCAAAGTGCTAACGCTCAAACAGCTGACCTTTTGCACTTCCAACATCAACAACAACTTACACAAATGCCAATGTCCTCAAAGAGTACCCGAACATCAACACTCTCTACTTCACCTGCACGACATGGTCCTCCACCAGAGATGGCCGATCACGTGGCTCATCTGCCACACAATCCAGATGTTCCTTGAGAAAAAGAATCAAGGATGAGGCTGTTATTTTTTCTTCATACAAACACATAATAAAATGTGTGCCCTTCTTGTTGTGATAAATAAAGTTCCACATTGGACTAAAATGTTTTTTTTATTTATTCATTATCTAAATGAAACATGTATTTGTATACTAACGTGTATCAAGGACCATGATAAACTACAACACATACATATAAAATTTCAATACTTACATCATATTTCCATACTTACTCATATTAACAGCCCAAAGGTACGCTCTAGCACACATCGTGTAGACCTGTGCACCACATTATATTTGTGTTATGCAGGAGTATCAGTATGCAACAGCGGTGTAATTTTCCAGGAGTGACACCCATATCCTGAGTCACCTGAGGGGAATAAATTAAAGGCATTAGCAAGACATAGCAAATATTATATATTTAAACAATATGTGATATATTATATACCTAAATGACAGCCCTTGGGCATTTCTCCAGCTTCAAACTTGTATCTGGAAAATGTTGGCTGTGAAATTCCAAGCACCTTCCCAGGCACTGACTGAAAGGAGCCAGTGGCCAGAAAGTGAATGGCACACATTAATTTTTGCAGCCCAGACACCGGGCGGTATCAGCCTCCAAATACCCTCTAACCTGCTCATAAAGGCCCAGGAGGATGTTGGGGTTTAGCCTAATTAGACAGGGAGGCCAGGTCCAGCCACACATGGAACGTACGCACGTTCCTAAGAACCCTACACTGTGCCTGGACCTGGGGATGGTGATGTTCACTTTCCTCCTGTCCATCAGCCACTTGGGGCTGAGGACTTGCAACTTCTAAAATACCACAGGACAAAAAAAACCTCCATCATCACAATAACAAACAGATATAATGCATCCCCACAGGCACACCCATGATTGGCCATTTATATATGCTTCTTAATTAGGGTTTGATGGATGGGTGGCGAGATGGGTCAATTCCCCTACTAACATGGGTACTCCATACTGCTTTGTGGAAAACTGCCACTTTTGATGCTAATGTGGCATGATCCTTACTTGTTAATTTATTAAATTATCCTCTATAGTACGATCGCAACTTGCTTCCCAGAAGAGAGAATCTAAACATGTGTGAAAGGCTTCTACTATATTATGTAGAAGCTATTGACCCTATCCAAGGGCACCACAGTAGCAAATGTGATAGGGCAGGTAAAAGCAACTTCAGCGGCTCTGTAAAAAAAAAATGTAGCTGTCGTAAATTTAGGCCTTTATATCTGTCTAGATATAAATCTATTACTATATATTTTCTATACATTTAAATCTATGTAGATTACATAGAAATACATAAATATATTTTTATAAGGTAGAGGAGATTAATAAAACCAGTATAAAAAAGCAGGTGACAGAATATTCTAGCTAAATGCATTTCAGGTAACCAGTCCTGCACTGACATTTAAGAAAAACATTGCATCATTCTCTGATTTATATAAATAACTAAAAATTCTTTCTCGGCTTCTTTGTCACACAGATAAAAGATGAGAAAAGTTTAAAAATATTCAAGGTGAAGTGAGCTGAACAATTGCTAGTGCAGCTCATTTAGAAGACTACTGCTGCTTCTCCACAGCTGCATTGACGATGGCGAAAATTAAAGAAGTTTAATTTTAGTAAAACGTAGAGTGCTTAAGTGAACAGCGGGTGTAGCAAAATCCAGAGTCAGCACCTCTATGAAAGACATAAAATGAACAAAAATTGTGTATTTACTTGATTGTGCAGTGATTAAAGCCACTCAGTAAGTTACAAACAAAAGCAATAAACAAGATATAAACAAAACAGCTGCCTACGCGTGAAATGCATAAATCATGACAGAAGACTGGAACCAAGATTGGGAAGGACAGTAGAAACTATATATAAGTACTTATATTTCATATTTACTATAAGTTGCTGTGTTTAACAAAACCACTATACACTGCATTTCTATGGAAAAGGACAGAAAATGTACGTAATAGACAACCTACTTTCCACTGATTCTACTTATTTTATCAGACTCTGTTATCTTTGTTTTTCATTAACTTTTTAGCTGTAGTGTGCAAAAATTATAGTCCCTGCAATTAAAGCATGGGTGAGCTGGAATGAACACTAATTGCACATAATGGAGAAAACTAAAGTATAAACAGTTATGGTCTATTTTCTACAGAATCCAAATTTTGCCCATGATATATTAATATTCCATAAACATTACAACAACTTAAGGAAAATATATATAACGTTGCTATAAATGTCTTTACAATGGCAACTTTATTTTTCTGCAGGCTAATTAACCAGGGCCTAAATGGAAATAGTAGACACTTTCCTTACTAAGCCAAATGAGAACTGTTAAATACTTTTCTAAATTACTTAATGGAAATATTAGGTACATTTCTTAGTGCTAAAATATTCACCAGAAATAGAAGCACTTATGATGCAGTGTGGGTCCAATGTATATATTATTAATATGTTGCTGAAATTAAAATATATCCTTAAATCTATGATATGATCTATGTAAGGAAATATTTAATTGTAATCCAATTCTGCAGCATATACCCTGCATAAGCTGTAATACCACAGATATTTCGTAAACTATAAAAATGCAGTGTCAAGACCAATGGTAGTTTACACCTCTGATGAAATATCTCATTTAGTACTTATTGAGAGGTCAGACCTATTTTTACGGTTTTGCTTATGTCAAAGCATCCACATTACGATTCAAACATAACATAATGCAACCCTTCAGCATTATATCATATGCGGGAATGAAAAAGTGGAAATGTTGCCCATAGCAACCATTCAGATCCACCTAACGTTCTTTAGTATGTAATAGGAAACTGAGAGCTAGAATTGGATTGGTTGCTATGGGCAACAACTCAACTGTTCCATTTCCACAGTTTAGTAAATATAGGCCTTAGTGTGGGAAGCTGACCTACCACCTGTCAAGGACTGAACCTCATAGACAATGACAATGGGTTTCATGCTCAATACATTCTTATCTCTTTCTCCTTCACCTGTCTAGGAGAAGTTGATTAAGCAAACAGCAAACCTATAAACCAATGTAATATTTTTAACGACCTATGTAATATTTTTTAAATACAGTATTGTATATGTTTGAAATCGATCAGTGTGGATTTTATATCAATTGGTTATAAGGTCAATCATATATTTGTGAACTTCTCTTAACCATACTTGAACCATACTTTAAATCTGATTATAAATGTATGGTTACTTGCATAAACTTGCATAACTATGAAAACCTTTCTGTTTGATTCGAATTTAAGATGTACATAAAAGTTCACAAGGTACACTTGCACAAGGTAAGTATGTTTGCCCCAAACTGGAACAATTTCTGTACTCATGAACGTTCATTCTGTTCAGTTCAAGCAATTAATGTCAGTTGTTAAATTGCGCTATAAATAAGGTGTTAAAATGTGCAATTTACTCTTAAACAGTTTTTTTTATCAATATGCATTGATATTTATAGAACATTTTAAAATAAGTCAGACTGTGACTAGTTTGTACTATTTTGTAAACTGCATCATGCTGTTTTGTGACGTTAGTGTTTGTTCACAAATAACAGGTGAACACCACACAGTAAAGTTAGCTTGTCAGCAGCATAAGCCTCTTAAGACGGCAGCTTAATGCACTAATTGGTGTTACAAAGCTTTAACTAAAGTATGAAACAGAACAGTAATTACACCTTCTATTACTGCTATGAAAATATAGATATTTATGTATAGAACAAGTGAGAGCAGAAAATGTGTTTTGATTAGGAATCAAACAAAAAGCATAAGCAATTAAGAAAACTATTTCTGTTTGTAATAACAAAAATTGCTTATATTAACATATGCGAGCGGAGAGCTAAAATACAGTGAAGGTGGAAGTACACTATCATGGCTGTGCGATCCTAATTTCCATATGTGTGTATGAGGGGAGCCCACCAGTATCCTACCTTAATTTCCTGTTTTGTGCCTCATCAATAGTTTACATCTTATGGTGAATCCTCTATATTCACTCTTGTGAAGTCTTCTCTTGACTTTGACACTTAAACATTACACTTTTTATCTCAGTTGATAAGGCCAGAAAAGTTATCCACTATCAGTCTACTTCCAAACAACTGTTTATAAGACTACAATGGTGGAGTCACAAAACGCTGTACATATCTGACTTGCTGCTGTTGTTTCTCGGTCTCTGGATTACAAGTCCCCTCGACTGGAGCCTACATGTTGCTACTTTGCATGTTTTTTTCACATTGTATATTGGTGGCCTAGCAAACCTATGCAACTGCTTAATTTTTTAATATTAAAGTTGCAGACTTTTAGTTTTTCCCCAAATCACACCCAAAGCCCCATCCCTGGATGGTAGACCCCATACATTTACTGTTAATGGGTGGGCATGAAGTCATCAAACACTGCCAATTCATAGTTGATACCGAGATAATTCTGCAAAATCCGTAGTCTCTCAGGAATTCTAGGAGAGTCGGCAACCCTGCTAATATGAATGAATTCACACTGTGGCACCTTATGAGGTTTACGTTTTTTAACATTTTGTTACTTGTTGTTTTATAACAGAAATACTTAAATCCTTTATAATGTGTGGTACAAGCAGGTTGTATATTTACTTTGTATTTTAAGAGTTGTGACACTGGGAAACATCTAATATTACATACATAAATTTATTAATGCATTATTGCATAAAATCATGAAAAGTCGTATGAATCATGTCTGACAAATGTTTTAAGTCAATATAATATTTAGATATATTAATGTATTAAAAGACACAGCTTCAATTTCTGTGTGCAAAGAGCTACAATTAATAGTTTAGAATAAATAAAACATTTTAGGCAGACAGTTTTCAGCATGTTTACAACTTGGCTATGATGTCATGGAATAATTTGTGACTAATCTCTGGAACTCAGTAAGAAATATGTGTTTTGGGAACTAAGCTATTTACCAGAAATTAAATCCTTTGCGGTCAACATGTTCTGCTGTAAACATATTGCAGGACGTCAAGATCTACATGAGCAATGACTATATTAAACATAAAGATGTATGCACATAAATATCAATATAAATTCAAAAGACAGCGATAATAAAACAACCTCATAAAACACATTTTTCCACTAATCAATAAAAATTATTTCAAAATCGAAAGAATGGTTATTCACCCATTGGTATTAATAAAAGATTTTCTGTAGAGGCAACATTTTCTAGACTGAAATATAAACAGGTAAACCCCAAGCAAAAAAATTGCTAAATATTCATATGAAAATTAATATTAAAGAAAATTTTTAATTGGTATACAAAAAATGTACAATGAATGAATAGACTCAAACTTTATCTCCCTGCTATGATTCATAACGACCAAAGACCAAGTAGGGTTTTTCCTGGGACAGGAGGCTCGTGATAATACCACTAAACTTCTCAGCCTTCTTTGGTCCACGAGGAGGCTCTGAGAACACTGCTTTTTTCAACTGATGCGGAAAAACCTTTTTGACAGGGTGGACTGTGGCTTTCTCCGAGTGTGCTGGAGCATCTGGGTTTCGGTCTAGGCTGTCTGCATAAAATAAATCTGCGGCGATGGGGGTCAATCTACCTCTCGTGTTTACAGGCCGCTTTCCCTTTTAGATCCTTTACATATGTGGTGTAATTCCACAGAAGCCCTATATCAAGAAAATTACCCTCCCTTTCAGGGACTATCAAGCGTGACGTAGCATCCTGTTCGCTGAAGGATTTCTCATGCTGGGACAAGTCAATATAATCAAAATGTTTGTGCTACCCAAAATCCACTCCCTTTCAGGCTCTCCCCATTTCATTCCAAATTCTTTCTTTAAGATGGCCTCTAACTCCCCTACATCAAGGGCTATTTCTGGTCGATCAAAAGGATACTGGAGTGGTCGAGACCAGGTGGTGCTCCCCAATGGGTTTATTTGAAAAATGACATTTCACCCTCTGCACTTCAATGGCTTCCATGGTTGCCTTCCCTAAAACCACTGGCACACCCGTCAAATGGCCCAATGCTACAGTGCTGGTGGTGCCTCCACACACTTCTTGACATCACCTCTATTATCTCACCTCTGATGCCTATCCTATACAATACAGACTTTTTCCCAGGCTTGTCACCTCCTCCCTTCTCCAGATGGGCGACTGAGGGCCTTGGCAGGGTCCACCAGTTGATTAGATCTCTCTTGGACTTCTCTAAGGTATGTGATACATTTCATGTATGTCATACTGAGTTCTTACCTACAACTCCCTCACTATGTACAACAGACTAGCAATAGGACCCATATGTGTCGGCCTCTCCTCCATTTTGAAACTCTCTTTCTCTGTGTGGTGGAAGAAATACCCACTTACCTTATTTCCTATTTACCTCCCCACTATGTTTTATAAATGCTTGGAACAGAGACCTGTCTACAGGCCTTTCATCTGAGGACTGGTCTAAAATCTAAAGTTGCTCGAATATGCTCCCCCAATATGATGTGACTAATTCAATACCCACTTCTTCCCTTTTTTTCAGTCTTCCTTAACCTCCCCTCCTGTTATTATAAATACTCTGTCTCCAGCTCACACCATTGTTGAGGTACATGCCACCTGTTGGCTTCACTATATCACATGCATATACCTTGGTGCACTTTTCCTGATTGCTATCTAGATAGCTTGAGTCAAGCTCACCGCATTTTGTTCCTGTTGTTTGTACTGACGAACTGTAAATAAAGAATATATATATATATATATATATATATATAAAAAAAATAAATCAACCAATATCTCCTTATAGAGATATAAATCATATGGAGCAACTGAAAAAGTCTCCTAGAGGGAAAGATTGTGAACTTTTGATTTAGATTTTCATTGTTATTATTGAGTAATATCTATAACCAAATTGCCATATGCACATATATGTTTTAGGTTTGAGAATTCTCTCTCCAGTGATGTAGGTATGATCTGAGTTCAGAATTTCATGTATACAGACTGCCCTCTTAGAAGCATAGAAGTTACTGATGAGTCTGACACCAGCAAATAATAAATTTGTGAATGGGAACTTTGCGCCTGGGTTCCGCAGGAAAAAACAATAATGTATCAGCACTATACTGATACCCACAGGAGATATGGTTTGCTATTTCTCTGACTCTCTTTTTAAGGATGCCCTTTGCCTCCCCCTAGGCACTTTGCCTCCCCCTAGGTAACCAGATGGTGATTGGTGCATGGATTTTGTCCACTCAGGGATGAGAATCCATTTTAGGGGAGGTCTTCTGAGAATTAGTGTTTGCAATATAATAATTTATATATCTTTCCCTGATGTGTGACACTCATGACACACAATTTATACTGCTTGCTTCATTATAAATTCACTGATACTAAATATCTAGCATGTATATTCCTTCACATTAATACCAGACTATTAATAATATTATTGTCCTATCCCAGCGAGGTATCAAATGTCACAAACTTTATAGATATGTGGGAGATAATCAGGTATAATGGAACCAGGGAGTGAAGAATGAAGCCATTAATATCTTAAGCCTTTTGCCCAGCGCATATAATGATTCACACTACTCTCCAGAGCTGCGTTCACAAACTGAAAATATACTTTTAATGTCTAACCTTATATCTCTATAAATCTATAATTTGAGATCAGAAAAGGGGAATAGCAAGGAACAATATTAAATGCAGAAGTATACAGAATAGCAGTCAGCTTGCCATATGAATATTGCAACATATAAGTGGGACAAAAAAGTATTTAGTCAGCCACCAATTGTG
>JABWIB010000433.1:52382-82165 GCA_016617825.1 Platyplectrum ornatum
ATTACATATCGTCAATAGAAAACGTCACTTACTGAATACTATACATCACCATTCACTGACGATTTCAGATCACTGATGAATGCTGACGATATGATATCTCACCAGAAATCGTCAGCGTACGTGTTCTGCCCGAAGGTTGATTCTAGGCATCTCAGCACCAAATGTCGCAATAGCCGGGGGGATGACGCACTCTGCCTATTAATAATCTGCACTACACCTAGATTATCGCAGATGAAAACAATTTCTTTATTCTGAAACTGACGTCTCCAAAGTTCGATCGCTACTACTATTGGAAATAATTCCAGGAGAATCATGTTCCGTTACATGCCAGACCTTTTCCATTCTTCAGGCCAGGAGCCGAAACACCACTCCCCTTGAAAGTAGGCTCCGAACCCAATCCCTCCTGATGCATCTGTATGCAAACGTAATTCNGTGCTAGATATGGGAGGCGTAGGCCATATACATATTACATTGTAGAAATGTGTGCCAAATACGGAGATCATCTTTCAATTGATTGGATAGGTAAATTCCATCCTTTGGGGCTGAAATCCCTACTGTAGAAAGCTCTAATCTGCGGCAAAATATCTTCCCGAATGGGATGACCCTGCACGCAAACCTGAGCAAACCCGTGAGGGATTGCATTTGCCTAAGTGTAGTTCTCTTCACGTGAATGGCTGACGTAATTCGTTCTGATAATGTCTTGATCTTATCCATGGGCAATCTGCATAGGCCATCAACTGTGTCTATTTCTATACCCAGATATGTTAATGTTGTGGCTGGACCTTCAGTCTTGTCCGCAGCGATGGGGACCCCCAGGGAATGAAACAGTGCTTTTATGGAAAAATGCAATTCAGAACAAACAGTCGTCTCGGCCTGGCCCACTACCAGGAAATCATCCAGGTAGTGAGCCACACCAGAACGCCCCGTGCCTGTAACGATACACCAATGTAGAAAACTACTAAAGGTTTCAAAATAGGCGCATGATATAGAGCACCCCATTGGTAAACATCTGTCAATGTAGTACTCTGACTCGACCCTGAAGCCCATGTATCTAAACATTTCTGGGTGTAATGGGAGAAGGCGAAAAGCAGATTCAATGTCTACTTTGCCCATGAGAGCTCCAGGGCCAAATCCTCGTACCATTGACAGTGCATCCTCAAATGATTGGTATGTTACTTTAGCCGAAGTGGCAGGGATGGCATTGTTAATTGAATTCCCCCTAGGGTAAGACATGTGTTGTAAGTCTAAATTTTCCAACAACTTTTTTGGGAACAACATCGATGGGAGAGACTATTAAGTCTGGGATGGGAGGAGATTTAAAGGGACCACACATTCGGTCTAAACTAATTTCATTCAGAATTTTTTCTTTTAAAATGGCAGGGAATTGTCTGGCGAATTTTAGGTTACGCGGATGAACCGTGGAAACAGAACCCATGATGGGAATGCGAAACCCCACATCAAAACCCTTATTCAAAAATGAAGCTATGGTGTTTTCCGCCGCATTTGAGATAGGCGTGTAGAAAGGTGCAACTCTTACCCCGGTTGCAACCGGAATTATTGAATCCATAGCACTTAGCTTTGTTTCCAGAAGGGGTGCTTCCACGCCCCTTAACAAGAAACCTGCGATGTGAATGAAAATAACCCCCCGACTCTGGAATGTGTTGTGTAACCTCCACACAGAGCTCCACGTCTTTTACCCCAAATTGCATATTCATGTGACCGTCCCTTTTCCTGCGAAACTGTTCATCATATAATCTCCAAGCTATACCTTTGCTCCGAAAGAATATGTCATGCACTAAATGCTGATAACTAAGTATATCCCTTACTTCTAATGGTCTGGTTTCCAAGTAGCAATCTGCAAAGGAACACCAATTGTAAAACCACCTATGGTACGATTTAAATTGATCCTCGCTATGCCCCCCTTTTTTCCGAGCCTCCTCTAAGGCTTTTTTCCCATCCTCAAACATGGTAAAGATATCAACGTAAAGCCCTACTCTGATTTTTTCCCGAATACTAGACCTTATTCCCCTTGAAAGTGCACTCAGTGCAGTGTACCATACCTATTCTAGGAATGGGGATGGGTGTCCTACCGCGTGCTGCTCTGCGGCGCTTGCGCTTACGTAAGTGTCTGTCAATAGCTTTGTGTAAGGTGCGATCATGACCTTCAGAAGAGCCAGAACAGAGGGAGTAAAATGAAGAGGAAAAAGACATGTATTCATTAGGATACACCACAGAATGATACAACTCACCCGTTTGTACCCCGCTGGGGCCTGGTATCCCTACATGCGTGGGTGCTGGTAAGGATGAATAGCTGGTGTCAAGTTGAGTCGGTAGCTCTTGATGAAAGATACGAGAGTCACATGGCTCAGATTGTAACGGTTGTCTCAGGCAATATCAGATCCTGGACTGGATTCTACAGCTCCCTCGTTTCCTATTTCTTCAGTGGATGTAGAGCAACCGCCGGGCTAACTGGTGTAATGTATCAGCGTCTGGATTGTGATCTGTGTTGAGCTCTGACATATGGTTTACTAATCTGAGTCATAGGCAATTGTTGGTATGAGCCGGGAGGTAAAGCAGATCCGGCCCAATAAGGCCATCCTAAAGTACCGCCTTCATTATAAGCCTGTCTTTTGCTGTTCTTCCTCACAGCTGTTGGAGGGTGTGGCTGCTTTTTGGAACGTGCTGTCACTGGAATATTGGCACTCTCATGTCTGGCTGGAAAAAAGTTTGATGTATAGGTGATTTGCCCTTGGGCTGAACCTGCTTGCATGACAGGCATTAATGACTGTTGACCGCCTAGCAATTGTATATTACCAGAGCAATGCTTACGCTTGTATAAATGTTTCCCTACTGCTGGTTGAGAAACAATAGGAATATCTGCTTGAGGCAAAATTGCTCCAAGATCCACTGTTGCCAGCTATTGGTCCACCTCCCCCCTGTGGCCTTAAATTGATATGGGGAGTTTGAAATGTATTTAAGGCAGGAGTAGGCCCCTCTGCAGCCTGAACTTCTGTAATCTGATTGTCCCTGATCACCATATTAGTACCTCTTCGGGAGATGGCTTGTCTCTTAGAGGAGCTGTGCAACCTAGATCTCCTCCGAGCAGTGTGTCCCTGGCCTGTCGTAAGAGCAGAGCCAGCAGTAGTGTTAACAAAGTCTACCTGTTGTGTCCTGGGGGCAGTCACACAGCTCACCCTTGTCACCCTTCCGTCCTGCACGCACACTTCAGGAAAAATTGCGGAGCCACCGGAACCCAACGCCACGTTATTTGTGGTGACCTCTGACTCGGCTGGACCGGATGAAGAAGGAGCCGCGCCGGAAATGTGCCCATTATCAGTCTAATGTAACTCATACTTAAGATGCACTGGTGCCCGCGGGAGCTTGCGACCTTAATGGGGCCCTTCTTTGGGGAGCCTGAAATGTGTCCCGAACTTCGGATATCTCCGTTGTAACGGGCTGTCCGTTATAACACTTGGTGAGGATTCCCTATATTGCGCAGGTGGGACCCTGTTACGTTTTGGACGGGGCATATTGATATAAAGATGAAGGAGGCCACAAAATATATGAGGTAAGAAAGATATGAGGTAAAATGGAAAAGGGCGGGAAATACCAAAATAGATAAAAGTATTAGGGAAAATTGATAAAGGGATGGAGAAATGGTAAAGGAATGATAAAGAAATAAATTAAATTACATTAAATGATTAGGACTGTATAGTTTTTTATATATTTGTGAAACCAAGAAACACTTATCACTGCCATACGGACTCCACAGGAATTCTGAGGAAAAAAGCCCAGAACATTCTGTAGCTTGTCTTTTTATGAACTCTGCTGGACACCTCCCCCGTCCTTCCAACCAATCATAACCGATGGTGATGTCATCACTTTCTCCTTACAGCCCAGCCAGTTTAAACCTACTCAGATTAAAGGATTTAACCCTCCGTTATCCTTACTCTGGTTGATTTAATTCTCCCTATAGAACGGTATACCATGGCCCCATATATCCCCTCTACCTCTCTCATTTATGCTATAGTCTCTATACTTTGTTTATATGTCATTTTGATTATTATGAGCATGGTTGCCTGTATATGGTCGCTTATGTGGCTAGATTACCTTGCTTTATTGTCATAGGTTGGACGACCCCTCTGTCTACCCTTTATGGACACTCCTGTGCACACAGATGGTACCTTTAGCCCCCAAGCAATGCTTTCCTTACATCTTATAGTAGCGATAGACTGCAGCATGACTTTTAGCAAAGTGAGTCTCCTGCAGCATCGCACCACTACATACTGCAGTGTGATGGATGTAATATATATGTGTGCAGCAGGGTCACTATATCATTTATGCGATCTGACTTCCTACGATGGGGCTGCATTACCAGTAGAACAGAACTATTAGATGTGGGGGTATGGACATTTAAAAAGTTATGGCATGAAAACATAGAATATAACAGTCAAGTCAATGGTCAATGGAGAATTTACATTTTTCAATTACCCAGAGCATATGCACTCACAATGCTTGAGTTCCTCTTGAAGATCGCATATATTAAGCCTCCTGGTTAGGCTACTCCAAAATGCTCCATGTTGTATTCAGCATTTCTGTATTCTAGCTTCTATTTTTCCATAAATTTCCCATTTAATACACAAATACATTTACTTATATACTTATATCTCTACATTATAAACCAGAAAATGGGGACAAGGCAGAAGTCTGGATAGGGTGCACCTCCATCACAAACTTGATATCTACAGTGAACTTGAGAAATCGCAGAAATGTCCCCTTTTCTGAACCATAGCAAAGTTAGAGAAAAGTATTTTGATTTTACTATTTGTAGATGAGTCTGGCATGGTGTTCCAACCACCCACACTGATTGCTGTTTGTAAGTGAGCTGGGAGTCACTGATTTGAAAGATAAAGCAGAGACCAGTATGTGCTTAAATCCTGAAAAATCCCATTTATTTGTCCTATGTAGAACACACAAGCACTGTTCAATTTGATCTTTAGTAAATAAATATTTTCTGTCTAGACTGCACAAAAAGGCTTAAAATTTGGTTTGTTGAGTCTGGCTGTAGCTCCCCCTCAGAATAATAAATGTTTCATTTGATCACTGTTTAGTTTCATTGTTTCTTCAGACCAAGCAGCTCAGTGTCTGCAAATGACAATCTTTTTAAGATCAATATTGTAATGAACACAAAATGTACCCAAACTTACTCATCAAATGATATGTTTTGACATTTGAGAAAAATGGTAAATATTAAACTAAACCATATGTGCCGATTTGTGTGTAATAATAAGACAAATTTCATGGTGCTGAACACAATGAGACGACACTATTTTTGAGAGATATTTCTAAAGGACTACTGTCAGGAGAGATGCACTTTTATATTAAGACAGAGCAGCGGAATCAGGAAACTTTATCATTTCCTCCTTCCCTTATTAAAACTAGAGTGAAGTGAGAAAAGTTGCTTTATTTGAAGATGCCAGGCTGTTTGTCAAGACCCCGTATATTTGTTTCTTGACTTTGAACTCAGGAACATCATTTGTACATGACACGGTCTTTGACTTAGACTTTTCTTTTGCTGCAATTGAAACTACACAGAAAAGATGATTAGATTGTTGAAATTGTTGAATTAAACAGTGAAGGCCAAAGCCAGGGATAGTGACATTAGTGTCACTCCTCTCTAGAATACTACCCTTTATATTTACTACCTAGTCATACACTGTTTCAGCTAGTTATATTTACTACTCTTTATACTTACTACCTAGTTATATACTGTGTCAGCTAGTTATATTTACTACCGTTTATATTTACTACCTAGTCATATACTGTTTCAGCTAGTTATATTTACTACCCTTTATACTTACTACCTAGTTATATACTGTGTCAGCTAGTTATATTTACTACCCTTTATATTTACTACCTAGTTATATACTGTTTAAGCTAGTTCAAATAATCCCAGGTAAATCTTTTGGTCAGCCGGCTGCATTAGGGGCACTGTGTAGTGATAGCCAATTCTATTATACATGCAGTGAGGCATGTAATAGGATGAATGTCACTATGAACAGTGATACTATACTAGAAGGAGTATATCCAGCATCACGTTTCATAGGTAGATCCGGAATATAATTTAGGGACATTTTTTTATTGCACCCCCTTCCGGCAAAATAAGAGCCAACTGTCCCTAACGCCAGGGCCGTATATACATAGGCATAGGAAGGGAGGCACTCACATACTTGAAATTGAGAAGATCATCATCATTTATTTCCAATTTCAGAGAGTCTAGCTCTCTTTCTTCAGGGATGCATACAGAAACTGGTGATACAGACACACTTTATATACCCTCCCTCTTATTCAATGAACAACCCTCATTGTATTGTATTGGGTTACAAGCAGAAGCATCATCCGTTCGTTTCGGTTCGCCAGTCTTGGGAACCGTGTGTGACGTCATAGCCATACGCTATTTCGGCGCACTGCCAGAGCGCCCACAGTCTGTTTCTCAAACTACGTTGCCCTGACAACCGAGGACGCTGTCCATAACCCGTACAGCTGACACAAACAGATACTAACTTGATGTGTAATGTAGGAGAGAATTATAACACCAATGCAACCCACTGACCTATAACAAAATGCATCTATATTCCAATATTGCATACTAAGTGCTAACACACAACACAATTAAAAGCAGTATCATATACAACAGAGCGATATATGTTTAAAAAAGACTGCAAAATCTATTAATGCTGATAAGTATGTTTTATATTTAAGCTTAACCCGCAATAGAAAAAAGATGTCATAAGCAGAAAGACTGTGAAAGTGTCTTTGAGGAAGGTTGGGAGATTTTGGATACAGGGCTCAAGCACAAATCCAGACTGGAGATGGATTGCAGGATTGAGCCCCTGGCCGAAATTATCGGCCTTCTTGGTGGTCTAGTGGCATCTTTGTGGATCTAAGGTAGCGAATACATAATCGGCACCCTAGGGTGCGCACTAACAGCTAGAAATTTCAGAGAGCTAGATTTAGAGAGCTAGAAATTTCAGAGAACTAGACTCAGAGAGCTAGAAATTTCTGAGCGCTAGACTCTCTGAAACGTTGGAAATAAACTATGATGATCTTCTCAATTTCAAGTCTGTGAGTACCTCCCTTCCTATGCCTATGTATCCTGTGTTCTGGATGTGCACCTCAGCAAACTGCTCTATACCATGAGTGCCGAGATTCCTGCTTACGTATATATACATATATACATATGCACATTTAACACCTAACGCAACCTGTGATTATAGTGATGCCGGTGATTGCAATAGGCAGTTCTATTTTGTGGAGATCCTCTTGTGTCTGGGGGCCCCAAGGCAATCAACCTGATCACCCTGTGGTGGATTCTGCCCCGGTAGTCTTATTTAAGGTGCTAATGATTAATGAGAAGGAGGTTAACAGCAATCTAGAGCACAGGCAAGGAAAATGTCAATAATAAACAAGTTCCACAGCAGACCCTAGGGGCATGTCAGGGAATACTAACCTATACTCCCCACTACCTTCAATGAGCTTTGGGTGCCCATGACCATGTTGTTATTTACTGGTTGTCCTTCTTTGGACCACCAAGCAAAATATTCAGAAAACCTCACCATGGGTCGGATCTGCGTGCCTGTTCGGTAACGCCTCTGTCACTCTCCTCTCTTAATTGGAAAGGTAGAGGTCTAGCAGCTTATGTTTCACGTTTGCTGCTAAACCCCTACCTTAAGTCCTTTGTGAGGATCAGCGGTCTACTGTCAGCACAATTCCACCCACAACACTCCCCAATCTTTTCATTTAAATGCCCCCCAGCCCACCTAGCGTAATGTTGATGGGGCTGGCCCAGCAGGTGGAACAGCAAGTGCCAAAATATCAGAATAAGTCAGAATATAGGATTGCTGGATCGCAAATAATAATGATTATAATAAGGTAATAAATATGTTTGTTCAAATACAGTTTAAAAACAAACTAATTTCTCAGTCATTGAACTAAGATATTTGTAGAATGAAGAAACATAACAACTTTTTACATTTATTTGAGGTCAAAGGTTTGAATCAGGGAATACTAACATTAACATAATGTTAAAGGAAAACAAAGGGTCATATTTGGATACCTATTGTGCATATATGAACTCAAGGTTGTTGCAGGGATTTACATTGTGAATACCTGAGTGTGCTGCTTTGAAAGGGATGCATTAGAAATACAAAAGTTAATGGCTGTTGGCATTCAGACAAGGGCAAAGTGAACTCACATGGCCTTAAAAGCATAGGTATAATATAACTAAAATCTACAAAGCCTTTCAATTTGGTCAACATTGTAATTATGATTCAACTAATATTGAAACCATTCATTCCAGTCTAAGTAATTATTTTAAAAGCACTAATGACATGTTCTGATTAAAATTATCAAGAGACAATGGATATTGAAAAACATAGTAATATTTCTAATAGATCATGTTATGAAATATGCAGCCTACAGCTCCAGAGCATTGTAAAATGACCTCAAAGGTGTCTGTAGTAGTGGCGACTTCCTCCTCACCATGCTCCTTGTGAGTGTAAGTGTGCTCTTAAGTTCTTAGAACAGGCCTAGGGTGCAGAGCTAAAACGCATCATTGGTGGTTCAGGGCTGCACATGCCGATCTACTGATTGGCATGTGCGGTTGTTGTAAACTAAAATCAGCCCGGCCATTGAAGCTGCTAGCAGCCCCCCTGAACCGCCAATGAATGGGCGGCCACTTTTAGTGTATATGAAGGCCATTAGATCGCCATGTGCGGCAGCCCTGAACCACCATTGATTTTATATATATATATATATATATATATATATATATATATATATATAAATCCTCCTCTGGGACGGAGGATTTGCTCCGGTGCTCGACAGCCAGGTGCTCTCCTACAGACATACATATTCTCACCCGCTGCACTCGAAGGCTTCTTAATATTGAAAGAGACAACAGCCAAGTTTTCCAACGTTTCAGTTCATTTATTGAACTTTCATCAGGGCAATAAATGTGTACATCACCATCCGACTTATATATACCTCCACCACATTAAATCCAACCACGTGTCACGCCAAACCCCCCAGCTGCTCCCGCCCCCTCCTCCATGCATTTCCGTCATAATGGAAGGATCCACCTTTGACATCATCACACGGGTATGTCCATTCAATACCATTGCAAGCAACAAGAGTCCACATCAGCAATATTTAACCCTATGTATCCACCGTTTCTCTCACAAAATGAGCTGTCTATATCCCCGTAGAACATGTAACAATATATGTAGCGATCTGTATCTCCGCAGAACAAATAACTATATTCATAGAAAAATGGCAAAATAGAAGATCATACATGAATGATACCTACATGAATACTAAATACTAATTATACATAAATACTACATACATGAATGCTCAATACTAATTACACATATTATCCCTAAAGTAATACATAAATCTGAGGGTGACCGATTCAATTTGATTCAAACTGATATTATTATCCCAATAGTAGTCTCATCTTAGTCCGTTGGATAATCTATATTGCACATGTATTGCATCAAATATCATATGAAGCAGTTTAGATTAAGAGTCTTGTTCAGGCCTCTCGGTGACACAGTGTCCAATCTATCTATCTATATATATCCTGTTGCATTCTGTGCTGTTGGCACTAACCTTACAGACTTTGACAGTCTTTGGCAAGGTGAGATTATGAAGAACAGTACTTAAAGCAGATGCCGATTTTTCTTTGAGGAAGGCTTTGAGATCAATAGTTGGTTTCTTTCTGAAGGCTCTGCATGTAAGAAGTGGATAAGGTTTCCTAGGAAGCGGTCATTGGGTAACAGGATCTTTGTTGTTTGTTTTTCGATTGAAGCTGGTAGACCCGTGGAAGGAATCTGGAGAGGGCACATTAGTCTTGTGGACTCCAACAGATATCTTGAGGGAGTTAAAACTCACAGGGGTGACACTGGATGGTATAAAAGTGAAACTAGGATCCATTTCTGAGCTTGCTGGCATACAAAGTCCACAAATACAGAGAAGGGAGGAAACAGTGTGTGGTGTCTTTATTTGAAGTCAGAGGCATGAGTAACCCCCTGCTCTAGAAGGTTTTAATGTAGCCTTTGTACAATAGTGTTCAGTTTCTTGGTTTTGTCAACATATGTGACTCCTGGTAAGTTCCCTTTCCGATTTGGTTGCCTAAACTTCCATTAATAGATCACACAAAAACACTGGAGAGGTGTTTCCTGCAGAACAGTTTGCCAGTATTTAAACCTGACATGGCAAGAAGTTGCCACTGATGAGTAGAAATGATGCGTATAATTTTCCATGCTGGTTATCTAAGGGTTGAAAACTTTCAGAAGTTTCAATAATCAGATGTCTGTGTGAGTTGAGTTTTATTCACTTAGGTTTCTCAGAGGTTTGTTGATGTACACCTGTAAAATCTTAAAACTGCTCTCCCCTCCTTCACTTGTTAAACCTAGCAGATGCGATTAAAACCTTATTACAAACACAATATGTGCACTGCGAATTAGCCAGCGTAATAAAGAGAAAAGAGAGAGAGAGACTTCAATCAGGCTATTGCGGTTCTAATTTAATATTCTATTCTCAAATTAAAAAGAAGTTAAGCCAAAAGATGATCCTGATAATGTTACAGTACTGTGTATAGAAGAGAATAAGTAGGACACTTACCAGGGCACGTAGTCTAACTGAAGACCTTGCCTTTGTTGGAGCCACTGAAGGTGTGGACAACAGATGATGCAGGGAACCCCAGTGGAACGTAGAACAACATCCAACAGACAGTGCAGACAAAACTAGGGCAAACACTCACAGACGCACCCAAACAGCAGCACACTCAGAACAGGATAACACAGAAGGAAGGAGCAGGAGAACACTGGAGCACAAAGGGAATGAGCCAGGGCTACCCGCGGGGTTTTAAAAAGAAACTGGCCAAGAGAGATCGGCGGGTCCGGCATCCTGGTTACCTTGAAGCCGCCTGCCACTATACCCGCTGCCGGAACCGGCTGCAGAGGAGAACGCACTAGTGTCATGGTTGCTAGATGATGCAG
Organism: Platyplectrum ornatum; assembly: GCA_016617825.1. Lineage (NCBI taxonomy): Eukaryota > Metazoa > Chordata > Amphibia > Anura > Limnodynastidae > Platyplectrum > Platyplectrum ornatum. Next base: position 63,446 of record JABWIB010000433.1, read on the forward strand.
GAGATGCCAGAGCTGACAGCCACGAGGATTGAGTGATGGCCGTACACGTGACACAGGCAGGGCTGGGGAACTGCTCACTGATAATGGGTGAGTCTCGCTGTGTGGTGCATGCTGTCACTAATGATCGATGCCAACCTAGCGGGGTCAGTTCAGACAGCACCCGGCACAACCCACTAGTGCATTCTATTTTATACAATTGGGTTCAAAAGAAGTGGTGTGTCGATTCTGGTCCTCTCCATTGGTCATGCATTGCCAGGTGGCTTCTGACCTCAATGCAGACTGGTGCGGTCCTTGGTCCTTTGTTCACATAGTGGAGACGTCTGGTTTCAATTGAAATTTTCCCACTGCATTCTAATTATAAGGCATGCACTTAATATCTATCTAACTTCATAATTTACTAACAATACAATACAATATAAAACCAGATACATTAATTATTATTAATCAGCACATCCTAAGCTACAATTAGACTATAAGCATAATAACATAGCGACATTGTGCAGCATTTTTTTTTTATCCATTTGCCTGAGGAAACATTTACATTAAAGTTAGACATCTTGAAATGTAAAATAAAACAAAATACACAAGAAAATTAGAAAATTGTCCTCATTACTTTACACTTATAGCAATAAAATATTACAACATATGTAGATGTTAACAAATAATTCCTGCAGAAGTGACAGGAAATCCAGATTTTATCCCTATCATCCCACCCAGAACTGCCTCGTCAGAACAGGATTGCTATGCTAAAATGTCAGCTGTGCCTTATAACAATTAAAAACACCTGAGATACAATGCTTTCAGAACGAACTTGAATCAAAATGTGAATAAAAAAATCTCATCTGTACTCCAAAGTAATAAGTCACACTAGATGTGTAATATAATGATTTCATTCACTGTATGTACTTGAAAAAGTGACTAATTTATTTATTATTCATTTAACAGGATTAATTAATAGCCATTTTTTATTCTTTTTTTCCTTTAAACATTATTTCATAATGTACATAAAATTCCCATAGAACAGCTATGTATTTACCATAATTCATATATTTTGAATCAAGCTAACTCTGTGCTTTATTTATGTCATTAATAATAATATTGATTAAACTGCAGCATAATTTAGACTCAGGTGTGACATTTGACATATTGATCCGACACAAAGAGCACAATTAATACCCACTAAGAAATCAAATAGAATAAGTTTTATTACATTTTAAAATGTGAAGATTGTGTATGATTTTCTTGCATTCATTAATGTCATTCCATCCAGACAGTGACGCACTTTATCTCCATGCATTCATTTAATTATTTAAATAATTAAAGATGCCTGGCCTTGCCACTTCCTAATAAAAACACTTAATTTAAAATTAATGAAATATGAAAAACAGATCAGGTTTCTATTTTTAAACAAAGTTGTCTTGTTGGTATATTTTACTTGGCGGATATCTGGAGAACAGGGTCATGATTTCAAAGGAGGTGATATTTCAAGCTGTAGACTCATTTGACACTTAGAAATTATTTAAAGTCAGGAATATTACAATTTCCAGTGCAATTTGCAAGAGAATTTTTTATTCATTTGTACCAATGTATGGCTAAATGAATAATAAGCAGTCATTTACAAAATGTAAATTTTCTGTTGGGAAAAAAGAAATTAGCAGAGTAAAATTGTATTGACACTTTACCAACACTCCATTTATTAAAAAAAAAAATCACTGTTATTTTAGTATTTTCTTTATGTCTTTAGGGTGTTTTCACACAAGTGATTTTTAATATTCACAAATAGGGAAAGCTCAGATGTATTTAATTTGTTGTCAAATTATGCTGCCATAGTGGATGGAAATACAATTGAACTGTTTACCATCTGCAAAATGTTAAGAAATGTATACAGTATAAAAAATATATACAGTATTCCATGGTGTGCATGCATTAACTGATTACGGTCCCATTTCCCATACTTGGATAAATGGACACATTAGTAAATGTTATAACTTAAGCTGCCCATACACTATGCAACAAATTGTTCGAATTCGGCGAAATTGCGATTTCAAANGATAAATTGTTCAAGTGTGTGGGCATGATTTTTCTTGGAAAGCAGCCAAAATCTGTTGATGTGCTTAAACTAGATTGATGAAATACGCTTAAATTGTACAGTGTGTGGGGAATGCACCAATTTTTTATAGTTCTTTTCATTACGAAACTACTGTCCACTCAAATTTTTATTGCATTTCTGACCAATTTAAGCNTGTGTGTATGGAGACAATTTAAGTGCCTGTTTTTTTTTAAAACGAACTTTCTTTTGATCGTTCACTTTCATGTAAATTTTCGTAAATTTTCTATTTATCGCATAGTGTATGGGCATCTTTAGACTTGAATGTACTCCAATGCTGTAGATTATGAGTATACTCTCTGTCCATGCTCAGATCTGAATGCCATTCCCTGCTGCAGAGTTGTGGATGCCTCTGTTTTTCAGGTGGATGCACAGTGGAAATGACTACTACACACGATCAGATATTATAACTCTAATGTAACTTTAAAAAATATATATTTAATATTTTCCGAGGTTTTATAGAATGTTTGTTTACAAAAATCAATTTAAATATTAAACACCTGTATAAAAAAAGTATACTCTTCAGAATCCAGCTACAATTCAAAAAAGTTTGTTAACATACAACATCAGATTACAAAGCATAATTTGGTATAGTCAGAGAGCTGAGAATGCTGGCAAAGCCTGCTAAATCTCTCTTTCATAATAAACATTAAGATTACGACAACACAACACTTGCTCCAAGGCCCTACTTATATGCTGTGAGGCCCCACAATGAGTATACAGCAACATTGTGATTTTTAATAATAAAGTTAAGTTTTTCCAGGCATATGTAAGGTTTCAAAATATACCAATTTACATATATGATTATATAAATACACAATGTGTTCACAAAAGTGTCCGCCCATCTTGAAAGCTTATTCCTTTCATGCTTATTGTATTTTAAAGATCTCTTTTTGATAGCAGGGAGATAACAGTTTACAAAGTAGTTTTTCCTGTGGATTCCTGCAGGCACTTTTTCTTGTTGGAATTATCTCAGGTTTGTAGACAATATAGTTGGATTTTTAGATGAGTTCTTGTTAACATTGTCCATTGTCTACCTCTTGTATATATTCATATGACTTCCTGTATAGCTTAAGACGTGTTGTTAAACAAATAATTGATTATAAAGAGACCATTCTCACTGTATCCAAGAAATGTTTCTATATAGTTTATCTTAGAAATATATAAACATTCATAACTGTTTGTAGCATGATCTAATCATAACTCCAAGCATATCAAAATGCATAGAGCCTAAACAGGTAACCACCCACTCTACGTAAATATATTCATATTTACTTATTAATATATCTCTCTCTCTCCTCTCTCTCTCTCTCTATATGTATATATATTTTTTTTTGTAGGCTCTCCACAGTATAGATAAACTTGATGGTGATGCTCTGTCATTTGAATTACTCCAGAAGAATAGAAAGGGTACAAGCACTCAGCAGACTTGATATAGGTAAATGCTGCAGTTTCAGTCACAGTTAATGATTGGAACGTCGCCATTATGTAACCTATTTCATGATGCAATAACAAAGCATTTTTTCACAATTATCAAATCTGCTGAGTGCCAGTACCCTACTCATATGCTGTAAGGCCCCACAATGAGCATACAGCAAAAGTTGTGGTTTTTAATTAATTATAAATTAACAGTAATAAATTTTGATTTTTTTTCACTCATGCTTCTTAAGGCTGTCATTGTAGCCATTTCTTCGATTTTAATAACAATATTTCCTACTATATTCACTGGCTTTTCTTATTTGAACTAATATTCTTCTTACAACAAAGATACAACATTTTTAAATGATTTATTAAAGGTTATATTTTACAATATCTCTGGGAGATGGAGAACACATAGGGCAACTCTTTTCTTCTTTCTTTCATTCTATTTTGGAGACTATTAGATGGACAGAACAGATGGCTGTGTTAACATTGCAAACTGCTAAGATTGCAAGTTTGAATTCCTGACAGGACATTATCCGTGTGAAAATTGTATGTTCTCTCTGTGTCTATGTGGGTACTCCAATTTCCTCCCACACCCCAAAAACATACCAGTAGATTAACTGGCAGCTGACTAAATTGCCCCTATTCTGTTTGTATTTTCCACTGTACGGCGCTGTGCACACTGCCGTTGTCTGGTATTGAAGATAAGAAGAGGAAAGATGATAAGAAGTTAACTAAGTTAGAGGTGCATACTAATGAGAAGCACCAACATCCATAGACTCAGCTTGTATAGCACACTGCTTGTATGGCACATGCAATGCAGTATAAGGGGGAAAAGCAGCAGCACTTGCATGCACCATATGAATATACTACTGACTAAGCTCTGTTCATCTGCATTTGCCACACTTAAGCATTATTTGTGGGCACCTTCCCTGATAAGTATGAAATGTTATTTGCATGATTTTCTTATTATTAAAGCTGCAACTATTGTGTTTATCCAAGCACAGGCCTTCCAGTAGTTTAAATCCAGTAAAATATGGCTTAATCCTGTTAGGGATCCCAAAGTTCACCACAACCTGCACTCATTTAATTTATTCTGAACTACTATAATTTATTACAAACTGTACATGCTAGATAGAAGCATTTTGGTGAGAAAATATTACATTGCAAAACTATGTTCCTTCGATAAGGTATGTAACATAATAATAATGATAATACTAATACTAATAATCATTATTATTATTATTTACTAAGTACATTCTTCAGTTTTTTCAGCATTATTAAGCTTTCACCTAAACAACACACTGGCTTCTTGCAGAGATATAGGAATTCTTTACTTTCCTGCTTCCTTACTAGGTTTGGGTGTTCTCTAATAGTAGGTTATTATATCTAGGGGTAGTTATGGGAACTCTACACACTTGCATATGCTTGTATACCTGCTTACTTAACTAACTGTTTATATCTGGATATCCACTGTGTAATATAACAAAAGTCACTTCTTCTACTGAACTAGGTCTTTGTCTTTTCTGTGTATCCATTGTCAGTCACTGAATTAAAATAAAAAATTGTTTGGACAGGACTACAATATATTGTTGTGTAAAGGCAATCTGAATTTTACCATGGACTCTACTGTATTTGTTTAAACTGACTTAGTGCTACGTGAATACAGATTTTAAATAACCAATACTGCACCAAATTCACAGTTAGACACCTGAGGGAATTGGCTATCACAACTTATAAAGGAAGAACAGTTAATATTGGTCTGACTGTATGTTTGCACTGTATCATTATACATTGCAAACACATACATATTTCATAGAGATGCTAGAAAACATAATAACCAGGGACCCAATGGCAAAGACTGACAGTTTAAACAGAAAATGATAATGGGGTTTGACAAATCGGCATGACAGAATACAGGAAACAAAACTGTAAGTAAACATACCTCTAATGAAGTCGGAAGCACCTTAGAAAAGAAATTGTATACAGTATACTAGTAAGATAAAGCTGAAGCAATGGGCAACACTAAATTACCATACAACTGTTATTGAGTAGTTCCAGCAAGTAAACATGTAGTACAGGAATGGTTTAATACATTTTCACTTTTTCTCAGGGAAAATGTTGATTATGTTTAAAGGTTTGGCTTGTCTCTACCAAGGTCCCACTACTCAATAAAACGGATATTATTGATACATTTAATTGCTATCTGGAGTATTACTTTTAAACGTACAGTATATGAATACATTCCTGCAAGGATTAATTGCATTACATTTCAATGACTTGAGTCACAGTGAAGTCACAAATAATCCATTTATATTTATTGTTGTTATAATTCTCTTGAATAATGTCATATGAACACAGTTGTGAAATATCAGTTCTGGTTCTTTGGTGACATTTTAGATGCTTTACAGGATGCATATGACAAATGGCATTTAAATGGAGGGAGGGGGCATACAAACATATTCCCTGTCATTAATATTTGACACAAAATCAGATCATTTCACTTAACATAAATTTAATAAATTTACTAAGCAGGGAGATTGCAGAGAGAATAAAAAGTGGGGATGTTGCTCATAGCAATCAGATTCGAGCTCACATTCTTCAGTGTGTAAAATGAAACTGGGAGCTTGAATTTGATTTGTTGCTATGGGAAACATCCCCAATTTTTAATCTTCCTGAAATCTCTCTGCTTAGTAAATTTAGATCTTAGTAAATTTATCTTAGATGCCTTAAATTGAGGGGTGTATTAATATATATAAGCAATTGATTACTTAAAATGCCTGCATTTTATTTGTAAATCAGATTTTATTTACTGGTTAGTAGTGAGTTAAACATAAAATTGCAAGAAGTTTAAATTCTAGCAGAGATCTGTGAAAACATCCCGCTGTTGCATTTTACAGTATATTTAAGAAAAACTTTTTTTTCAAAACATGAAGAGGATGAGTAATAAATATATTATTAGCTACTTTTTCAAGCTATAGCAGTCAATTAAAATGTTTCATAGAATGTGTTACAGTTTGATTCAAAATGCTAAATTATTGTAGAAATAATGCAATCTATTTAAATATAAATATTAGAATCTTCTACATGATAACAATTCTTTATATTTCGTGATTTAAAGTTTTTTCCTTTTGGTAAACAAATCATTATAGCGCTGGCGAGTTTGTAAAAGAGCAGACTGTTGAACACTTTGGAGACCATTTAAAAAATGGTCTGAAAAGAGGCATATATTTAAAGTGCTTTGCATACATATACATGTGTATCTTAAGATTTGTGCAACCTTACCTTTAATGTGTTATATTTTATGCCAGAAGTATATAAATGCAACAAAAACCATAAAAAACATGTATAGCTAGAGATATGGAAGTTTTCACATTTCTGAATAAGTTTACCTGGGTACAAGAGAAAGACATTTTTTAAAGTTTAAAAAAATGTCTTACAGAGAAATGCTTTGTAAATAAGAACTGTTCCCTATCAAAATAGCATATTCAGAGTGAATAAGGCACCTTGCCAAGAAAACAAGAGGTGGTTGCCAACAGGAGACCAACCTATACAGCTAAGCAATGCTGGGTTCAGCCTCCGGACACTATTGGATATTATTATCTTACTGTAAATATGGTTTGAGCCCTGGGTCTAAATTTACTAAACTGTAGGATTGGAAAAGTGGGGATGTTGCCCATAGCAACATCAGATTGAAGCTCCTCAAGCTTACATACTGGAGAATGTGAGCTCAAATCTGTTGATTGCTATGGGCAACATCCCCACTTTTCAAATCCCACATTTTAATAAATTTAGGCCATGGGGGGAATTTACTAAGCAGTGAATTTTCTAAATCACAATTTTGAGTTAATTTTCAGTCAATTTGGCCTTTTTGGAACTTACTAAGGCTCATCTCGCTAATAACAAATAACAATTTTTTAAATAACCATGATGATTTCTAACTTGGTCGACATATACCAAGTTAGTTTTTCCATTTACTAAGCAGCGAATTTTGCAAATCAACAACTCAACATTGCTATTTGATACAAATCGCTATCCATTCACCATCTCCTAATAGAAAGGCTTATATAAATGAGGCTGCATGTGACCTATAAGGTTGATGTGTGATATGCATGGCAGGTATTGTATCATTTATTGAATGCAGTATTGCGCACGAACCAGAATGCAGTGAGAGTTTATGAGGTAGAGGAGAAAGGACAGTGTTCTCTCCCAGAGGCTTTTAGCCGGACTCTCTACCTGGCTGTGAGAGTACTCGGAGAGCACCCGGAGGACACACAGGAAAAGGGGGTTATATAGGATAGATAGAGGTAACAAATTTTGACTGGTGTCACAAAAGGAAAGAGAAAGGAGGACTGAAGGCATGCAAGGAAAAATGAAGGACTTAATAGGAATATGTACAATAAACTCAGATTAAGATAATAAACCCCTGCACTGATGTTGCACTGAGACCACCAAAACATAGGACCTATTTTTATACAAATAGGCACCATTACTAGTCCCTAATGTTCAGATAAAAAAATTGAATGTCAGACACCCTGGAGACAGATCATGCAGATAGCTGCACTTTTATAGAGCTTTGTGCCCCAGAGAATTTAGAATGCTCTATACCAGATTCAAACTTTTCATTCAAATTATTGGCAAATCTGGTTGGAACACCACTACAAAAACATTACTTCATTACTTCATTCAAAGAAGGCAATCAAAAAAACACTTTTAGATCCCAACCAAATCTCATAAGATGTATTTTGTATTACAAATCATTATATGAGGTACCCAAGATAGAAAGGGGACAGCTCCTAGAAAACTCACACACAGGGCCAGATTCAGCCACACACTATAAGATAAATTGTTCCAATCGAAAGGTTTTTTCAAGACTGGGTAAAACCATGTTGAATTGCAGGGGATGTAAATTTAAATAGTTGCAATCAGCATAACAGGTGACAGCTGATGTTTACTAGTCCTAGTCTAATAACAGAGTAACAGTAAAGTTGGGCACACACGGTAAGATAAATTGTTCCAATCAAAAGATTTTTTCAAGAGTGGGCAAAACCATGTTGAATTGCAGGGGAGGCAAATTGAATTTATTACAATCAGTATTACAGGTGAGAGATGATGTTTCCAGCACAAGTCTATTAACAGTGTAACGCTGGTCAGTATCTGTGTGCAAAATGCAAAAATAAAGCCTTTTCCCTGCATGCAAACACTGACATTCATTTTACCTCCCTTGCAATTCCACATAGTTTTGCCTACTCTTGAAAAAATCTTTCGATTGGAACAATTTATCTTATAGTGTATGCCCAGCTTAACACTGGTCAGTATTTGTGTGCAAAAATAAAGTATTGACCCTTCATGCAAACATTCATTTTACCCCCCCCCCATGCAATTGAGAGTGTAACTCATGAGTGTAAGTCATGAGAGTGAAAAGCTGAATCCAGCCCACAGTGAGAGATAAAATCTTGCTGTTTACTTACTATTTACTGACTTTAAGGTTAAACATACAATTGATCTATTGAAGAACGGTAAATCTCCTGGCCCAGAATATTATAAATTACAAGGAGATCATATTGTGCCCCATTTAACTACATTATTCAAACCTGCTTCTAAAGGATTTAACCTTGTTTAATAATCATTTTTTTTAAACCTCATATGAGTACTACTTGCTCGCTGCAGGATAAAGTTTATATTCACCATAATTTTTTGGTGGATTTTCTCCAACGGATATTCCTTCTGAGGTGAAAGAGGATACTTTACTATATGTGACCTATGAAGCAAGGAACCTAGTGAGATCTTAATTTAAGCTTTTTATATCTATACTTTCCATTTGCCTTTTTTGCCAAAGTGGTGCACATACATATATAATTTTTCTTTGGAAACTATATTGAAAGAGACCAATAAAAATGGAACAATTAATGCAACAGTTCAAATTTCTAATAAGTCAACATGTTTTAAATGTCAAGAAGATGCTGAACTTTTTCACTGTTTGTGGGCATTCCCAAATACTGTATATAGTCATTTTACAGTGGAATTGCTACTTGTATATGACTTCAAAGAAAGCTATGCTTTCCAATGAATCTTGCGGGATCCTTTGTTTTTATGTATTGTAATCACTAACTATATCAGATGGATTGAATAGAAACCTTTTGAGACACTCTGTTACCACAGACTACCAGGGATCTTTTGAGGACAGCTTTTCAATTGACCTCTTGATATTACACTCAATAACAATGTTTCCATTGATATTGGATTAATACTGGTTTTCTTGTATTTTGTAACATCCTTGCTTATTGATATATGTTCATTGCTCTATGCCATGTGTTTCATGTGTGCTCTTTTGCCCCTACTACATACAAATCCTCATCTTTTGGCCCATGCATATATGAAACATTGTTTTTTTTTGCTAATATGTACTTTTGCAGACTATCCAGGTTCATGTCATGACTTATATATCCTGAAACAGTTGTCCTCAAAATATCAAAATTTCAGCATGAAGAGTGGCTGTTTGGTGTTTTAAACTAATAAGGACAGGTATAACTATAAAAATACAGCACACTTTCATGATTTAAAAGAACAGCCAAGTACATATACACAGATATTGCGTAACAATTAGCTATGAAAAATAGTATATATCCCAGAGATGGCCGACATGCCAAGTAATCATAAATCAGTACACCAGGTAAAGTAAAGAGAAAAGAAACAAATAGAAAAACAGGGAGGGAGAGGTAGAATGAAAACCAAGCCATGTCAGATTCAATGTCGGGCAACACCTCACAAAGTGAGGAAGAACACCCCATATGTAAATAATTTTATGTCATGGATGCCTAAATCCTCATTAGGGCCTTTCAAACGCAGATGGGTCCTGGCTATCCTGGGTTTGTGGATGGCCTTTTGCTGGAGGATGGAGCAAAAGGGTTGAATTCCACCTTGTGATTCAGCTTATGGCAGGGTAAACTGATATTTTTTGGTTCTGCAAGTTCTGCAATATTATGCACGCACATGCAAAATGTATAAAATGTCCACAAATTTTCTTGGACCACACAAAACATTTCTTGAACGTCTTTTTTGAAAAGATGTGTGTGTGTGTGAGCAAAACATGGGACATGTTGGAATTTGCCCATTTGTAATGCTCTCACAATACTGGTGGCATTGTGAGTTGCAAAGTTTTCCTATGTCTATTATTAAAACCGGTGATACACAAAGTAGCCTGCCTCTGAATAAGAATGTGAGATGATGCTACTGCTGTTGCTGCTGCTGAAGGCAATGCATTTACCCAGTGGGCTGTGACAGTCATGATTCCTTAGTTTGCCTTGTTCTGCTTGTCCACATGTCTGTGATGAAGTGGACAGTTGATAAAGCTTAATTTTTCACAAACAATGCTGTCTTTCATTTAAATCTTCCCGCTTATTCTGATGTTCTGTACACCAAGGGATCAGCAAGTCAACATCTAGTGCAGGCATAAGGGACTGGATCTAAAGCTGGATCCTGTACTAAATCATTACTTACTTATATATTTTTTTCCAATACATAAATATTATATAAATATCACTTATCATCTGTTTTTCATATGGAATACTAGTAAAACAAGAGCTATATTTTATATATTTGATTATTTATATTAAAATGTCGTTTTTCAAGTGTTTGGCACTTTAGATATATGTGTACATAAAANTTTTTTTTATCTAATTCTGAAATTGTGTTTCTATGTACTATGGCATAATGAAAACTATATATCTTACAGTACATAGTACAAAACACTATACAAGATGCATTATGATAAAGCATAAATAACTATAACTTTTAAGTTGTAGATTTTGTATATTTTCTTTCTTTATCTATAATTCACAATTTTAGAGCATACTTTTTTGTTTTAACAATTTAAATTATTCATAATTTCTTTGATTGCTGATAATAGTAGATGCATCTGGTAACCATAGGAGAGGTGATAATATATGTTTTCACATCCTAAAGGTCTGTAAAACTTTAATTACAATATGCTTTACTGCATAAAAAAAATCCTCCCAACATTCGTAAAAATGTTCCCTAGTTTGTGAGAACCTGAAATGTTTAGCACCTTGTTTCCAATTTCTGTGAAGCTAAGTGCAGTATCTCTTCTTTGTACAGCATTTTCATAAATAATAACCACAATTATACCTATAGTTATAATATAATGTGAAGCAACCAGGCATTATAAAGTGGTTTTATTTACATAATACTATTGCCTTAAAAATATTGCACATTTATTATTTCAAGCATTAAACTTTATGGCTGCTGCAAAAAAGACAATGGGGAGGGGGGGGGAAATTTAGTAAACGTCGAATTGATGTGGGATTTGAATTCAGCAGCATTCACCAGGGATTTGAAATCGCCAAAGCATGGTGATGTTTGGTATTAAGTAACTGACCAATTGGATTGGCGATTTGAAATCCATGGCGAATGATGGCGAATGGTTTTGGGGAATTGAGCTGAATTCCCCGTCGAATTTCTATTCCGCTGGGGAATAGAAATCGCCATGTCGAATTTACTACTACATCATCATTGACAACTTTAAATCCCTGCTACTGCTGTAGTAAGTTGATAAACAGACAATTACCTGTCACAATAATTCAGGGTCAGCGGAGTCTGTTTTGTTATAACNAAGATATGAATAACCTTCTGCAGAGGGAGAAAAGGTGTATCATGTAAGCATTGAGAAACGGCTGGGAGTCAATCTGTTACAAAGTATGGCGACAGTGCTAATAGGGTTAACAAGAAGGCAGGGAGATAATGTCAAGCAAGTCAAATTTGCCAAGTCTGTCCCCTTAAGTTGCCTGTCTGGACCTTGTTGTTCTAAACATGCTGAGGTTCTCCCTTAAGTTGCTGTTCACTTCAGCTCTGGTGTTGGGTTACACTTCCTAATCACATGTTATGGACAGCACCTGCAAGCTGCCTTTATTTCTCAGCTCCACCTAGAAGACTGTGCTGCTTCATCAATTGTCTTTTGTCAGCATATCTGGACACCACTTTGCAGCCCTTGTTTGGAACTCTTTCCTGGACTCTGCTACCCAGTTTCTAGCATTGGACTCTAGTTTTCCCTTGCACTTCTAGCCCCAGCATTCTCTGTATTTGTTTCTCTTGTTTACCGTGTTCCAGGTACCCCAGGGTTGCCTACTTTTGCAAATGGATTTCAGGGAGATTTTGACAATCGCTGCAAAAAAGGGGTGTAACTTGTGACACCAAAGGGGTGTGTCCAGTGGATAGCTCCACCCATGGGTGTGTCTCGCTTGGCCATGAGATCTATTACACAATAAAAATGGAAATATCAGGAATGTATTGTTTATTAACTTGTCAGTAAATCAATATATGTATTTTGAGAGTTATAAATAGGAGATCCACTGACTTTATCTGCATAGAAATAGGACAATTTATGAATTCAATCATCATAACACAATGTTTTCTTGAAGTCAATCAGCATCAGGGAGATTATCCAACACTTCAGGGAGTCAGGGAGATCACTCACATTTCAGGGAGTCTCCCTGATATTCAGGGAGAGTTGGCAACCATGAGGTACCCTAGTGTGTTCTGTCTTGTTCTTGTGCTATTTCCTTTAATTGTTTTTGTTCATGATCTGGTTCTCCCTGTATTTTTGTGTCTTGGTTATCTGTGTTTCTATTTCTTCCATTTGTCTCTGCTATCCGGTCCCAGCCTGGATCCTATCTCTCGTGTCTAGTCCTCTTGTTTTTTCCTTATTGTGTATCCCTTGTTGTATTTGTACCCTGTGTTTGTCAATAAACTATCATTTGCATCACTGTACCAGTATTTGAGTATCTGAGTACCCCAGAGTGTGACAAAATTATATTTGCATGTGTTCAATTTTTACTGGTATAAGAGTGTGTGTGTGAGGCAATCTTATATTATTGGTTGCACTAAGTATTTGTGATACATATCCTGAATTACATCCAACATTTAGTATTTGGTGAAGTGTGTGTATTTGTCAGAGAGAGGTAGAAAAATGTATGTGGTGCACTGTATATGAGAAATGCAGAAAGAATGTGTTCACCTGATAGGCCTGCCTCCAAGGAGGTGGTGTGAACATACCCCCTTTAATGGGGAGCACAACTAAGTGGGGGGGGGGTTGCAACCATTGGTTCCTTCAGTAGGTTTAATCTCTTTATACACTATAGTAAAGACATTTACTATTTGACAATGAAATTCTACTCTAAAAATTGGAATTATAAGAAGTTTTTTAAAACAACAGAGTTTGGTTCACAATCTAAATTTATCCTTTTCTCACTTCATTTATGCAATATTCACAAAGGTTGTGACTTTCACGGGATGTCCAGTCATCTTGGGGATTGATGCAATCACGGTCGTGACTTTCTGAGTATGTTAAAATTGTATTTTAAAGTGCTCGACTTGTAAAAGTGCTCGATACTTACCTGAGGGACTCACATGTACGCTGCAATTTTGTCTTGGATACTAAATACAGACTATGCTCAAGAGTTATATACATCTATTTTTTATGAATTGGTTCTTCAAATTATTTCTTCAAAGTCATATATATTCTTTTGCTCCCAGTTTTGCTAACCTGTATAAAGGATGCTGGGAGGGATTATTAATGATAAAAAGTTATTGAAGAGATATTGACAATACTTAGATCTGAAAAAGTGAATGTGACAAATGTATTTATCATGTTAATAAAAGTGAATTTGTTCTGAAGATACTTTCAGCTAACGATTTCTCTGCGGCCTTTAAAATACCAATTTCCACCAAGCCGGATAGGGTCATTCCCTAAACGGAAGTTAATTTCAACAATCGGATGAGGAAATAATAATCAGATACAGTCAGTAAATAGGTAACATTTGAGATGCAGTGAATAAAAACGGGTGTGTGTTGTCCTTAGATCTGATCTTGGGATCATATTTGGGAAATAAAGTAGATTTATTATTTTAAAACACAAGACATGTTAAATAATATAAGGACATATTAAATGATATAACTTTCCTGGTTTCTTTGTGACCTTCTGTCAGTTTTACTGCTTAACCAAAGACTTTTATGCTTGTGGTACATGTAAAGTTTGCAAATAGTTTCATAAAGTGAAGGAAGATTTTTCTGATTCAAACAACCAAGTTAAATACTGTATAAAAAATTATCTATTTTAACAGTTTGTTCATTGTACATTTTATTGAAGTGTGGCTCTGGATTCAAATATGTCGGAAAGACTAAACATGTCCTCCCGAAAATTCATCATAGATCTTAGATATTTCTGTAGGTCACAAATTACAGTGTCCCCTGACATATGAGTTTATGAATTAAAGCCACAGACTTCTCAAATAATGTGAGATGGTGGTAGTGGGGGAATAAATACATAAAACAGAAGGATGTTGTAGTTTAACATCGAGTCACTCTCTAACTATCATAATTTATGTCCCATAACCCTTGACAAAGTTCATAGTGATGAAACACATAGTACTAAATTTACTAAGCTGGGAGATTGCAGTACATTCTCCAGTTGTAAAATGAAACTGACAGCTTGAATCTGATTGGTTGCTATGTGCATCATCCCCACTTTTCAATCTCCCCGCTTAGTAAATGTAGTCCATAGATTCATATTTCTTTATATGATACGTCAACTTGTAGACAGTTTGGGATTCTGGAGAAACTTGTGAACTCAGTAATACCTTAGATTTGCCATTCACTTTTAATAATTTGCATCTGTTCTTAAGAACCTTCAGTGGAATAATTATATGCTATTGCCAATTAAAATATAAAATCTTTTAATGCACCATTAGGGGCTGCATTTTTGTTAATGACTGAATTGATTGGAGTAAGCCGGTTTAGTATTTCAAGTGAATGCTGTCATAAAACTGGTGCAAATGAAACTTCTCTGCATATATCCAGTTTATTTCTTACTGATTTCTGTTACAATAAGATTTTAATAATAGCTTTAATTTCTAAAGTCACAAGTTACTATTTATTTTACCTGCACTCAGGGCTGGCGTGCCCATTAGGCAAACTCGGGCAGGCGTCGAGGGCTACTCCGCCGCCCTCCTCAGTTGGTTGAATGCGATGTGGCGTCACCACATCACGTACGTCATCGCTGTAATTCACCGACAGGGGGCACGGTGCTAGGTCTGCCTAGGGCGCTCTCAGACCTAACGCCGGCTCTGCCTGCACTTTAAATCAGTGCTCAAAGTGGCCGGTACTGGTTTTTTTTTTATATATTGACTTTTTGTGTAAAAAACATGTTTTCTTTTTTTCATACATTAAATATACATTTTAAATGTAAATGCGTGAAATTCATATTGTTGCCATAGTCTGTTGATATCTGCAAACATTAACAGCCTAAAAGTTGCACACAAGATGTGCAGTGTGAAAAATAATGTTTCATTTCACAGTTTCAAAATAATGAGGCTTGATGCCTTTTTCTATACACACACCTCACCAGGGGCTATAGACCATAGATGCTACACACTGAGAGCAAGATGGGTAAAATGCAAAGAAATATACTTAGTAAAGTTGAGCAGCGAGCACTGGTACACAACCAACACATAAATTACTGAATTGTGCAATGTGTTGTGTTTGGTTGTATTATTAAGAATTATTTTTACTGTTAAAAATAAATAATAATATAAAAACTAAATAAGACTTTGCATTCATGTAGATGTATTTTTTCATTACATGTTGTCTCCTCATTCTAGCAAGGATTTTGTTATGCATTACAATCTCACAGTTGATTTCACCTGCTTTGCAAAGTTATAACAT
Source organism: Platyplectrum ornatum (assembly GCA_016617825.1). Taxonomy (NCBI): domain Eukaryota; kingdom Metazoa; phylum Chordata; class Amphibia; order Anura; family Limnodynastidae; genus Platyplectrum; species Platyplectrum ornatum. Next base: position 79,713 of record JABWIB010000433.1, read on the forward strand.
GAATTAGTGAAACATAATTAGAATCATTTTTACACTTCTTTAATATTCTTCTCTGACATAAAGTCTCAATATGAATAAAACATGTGTTTTATATGGCTCCTTTAGGTAATCCCCAGTTATACCTTATACAATCAGTTTTTTCATCATTTGTACTAGAACTGCCAGATGATAATCTTTGTCTTAGTCAAAGCAATGCAGAAGGTGCTTTGCGTTCCTGAGGGATATCATTTCTCAGCATGTTTAAGATTATTTTTATCACTGCAATGCTATGATGCATGTACTTGTAGATCCTTGTCTAGAAGTTTTACATTACGGATTTATGGGCATGACTCATTTTAATATGCACTTAATATCTTTATTTACTACAAATATCATTGTGTGGAGCTCATTTCCATTTCTTTTTACCCTTTCTTATGTAATTGGCTCTTTCTATATATTTTCCAGTTGTTGCACCGAAGACATGAAAGTGAAATGTGTAAATAGTTGGGAGAATCCAGCAAAGTCTATGAGCTGCACCTGCAGATTATTGCAGCAAAGGAGACAGAACACCAGGGAGTAAGGGGACATACATGTTATTGTTATACATGTGACTACTGCTCCCTATTTCAACCCCATAAACACATTTTTGTTCACTGGTATACTCTGTCATGATTTTTCTGTGTTCCATCTGTGGATTTATTACACTCTTCCCTTCTTCATCATTTGCCTGTCACATCCCAGAACCTAATTATATCAGATTTTAGAACAGTTCGGGAGTCGGCAAATAGCCCCTGCAGATTAATCCATACTCATACTTCTTGTTCTCATCTCTTGTTCTTTTCCTACCACCTCATGACTGACTGTAGCTGAGAACATGATTTATATGTGGACAATTACCTGCTTCATTAAGTTTAAAAAAATGGTAAAACAAATTGGTAAAAATATATATTTTAAATCTGAATAATTGTGTATTCTTTATATAAAAATCCCTTTTATATTTTTTAATCCTATTATTCATTCATAAAAGCTGGCAATAGTTGTTAACATTTGCAACTGCTCCGGCTACAGTTCTAGCTCTATTCTAGCTCTGAGTGCAGGCGCGATTCAGAGCTATATGTTTCAGAAGAAACATGCAGGACCTCACGGACTTGCCAGCCACTTTGAATCCGGTCCATAGAGTTTCTCTAGTGAGACCCATCTCTTTGACAGCATGATTTGATTGGTACTTTTATTACCTGTGTGTGGCTTCAAAACAACAACTTGACTACTTTACAGGCCTTACTGTCAGCCTGTCAAAATATAATATCACCAGAGCTATAATTTTTATAATACAACACAATTGCCAAATCTTAAATTGTTGGCTGTTTGAGTTTCTTTATTTTTAAACAGAATATTGCATTATATAACTGATAGATGTTAATAAATATATCAAACAGAATGATAGAATGCAAATTATTTGACTTGATGCTTAGTAAATGTATTTATCAAACTCAAAAGTAAAAACACAAAGTAAACATAAGGCTTACTCTTAGTAAATTAAGTTATATTGCATTTTAATTTTCATCAGAAGTCATATTGGATAAATTAATTATGTAAATCTTCTAGAATTATCCTTCAGAGCTCTTGAAAAATGTCAGTGAAGATTGCAAATCTACTTGGTGTGACAAACAAGTACAGCCCAAGGCAATTGTAAACACATTACTAGTTTCACAGTATCACCTTGGTATGTGATTATCTGGTCTTGATGTCAGTGCACAGTAGGCAGCCATCTGTTTAGTATTAGCATGTGTTCACTCTTCGAAAATGCAGGTCCTATAAAATCATGTCAATTCAGTTTTCAAGTTTTCAAGAAGTGAACATTTACTAACATCTCAAAATAAAAGTTGAATAAACTAAATTAATGAATACTGTAACTGTTTATTAATATGTAAGGGTAAAAAGTGTAGACCAGGACATAACCAAACATTAAACTGCAAGCAGTTACAATAATCCAGGATACTCCACATTCTAAACATTCTATATTGTATATGTTGCGCATTGAGCAGCCTGTTGATTTTTAATACAAAAGAATATATAGATTTTCTTTTAACTAAATTTACCATACCGACATTAATTATTGTTAAATATTAATTATATAGATGTGAATGCGCAATGGGAATGTGTCTGTGTCATACTTGACTGTTGTGTTTCCTGGTATGGTATGCATAGAGGTAGTTGTATTTGTCTCTCGATAATATGACACCCATCAGCACAAGATGTGTTCATTTTTATGTTCAAACCAATAGTGTAATATATTGTTTAGCTGGCCATAAGATAAATTGTTCCAATCGAAAACTTTTTCAAGAGTGAGTAAAACCACGATTTATTGCAGGGGGGGGGGGGTAAAATGAATGTCAGTGTTTGCATGCAGGGAGAATACTTTATTTTTGCATGTTGCACCCAGATACTGACCAGCGTTACTGTTATACTGATAT
>JABWIB010000433.1:94176-115462 GCA_016617825.1 Platyplectrum ornatum
AACCAAAATTTACCACTAACTTAAAGTACAATGTGTCACGAAAAAACAATCTCAGAATCAGTTGGATACGTTAAAGCATTAAAAAGTTATTACCACATAAAGTGTAACATGTCAAATGTGTAAAATAGGGCTTGGTCATTAAGGACCAAATAGGCTGTGTCTTAAAGGGGTTAAAAAATATTGTCTTATTTTGTATACATTTTTCTCAGTATAAAACTTTGTTCCCTGTAGTGAAACAGACCTTAGATATAACAGAGTTAAGTTTATCTGGAATCATAATTGGAGCCCGACACTCCAGGTTCTCTCTCAAAGTCCACCAACCTCCAATGGCTATGTTGTTTCAATCCTCCTTGCCCATTGTGGGGGTAACATGATAGTTATGGTTTAACTACAACTAAACCCCAAGTCACTTTCTCCCTTTATTTATCCAAATACTTTTACTTTACTTTGTAAATAAGTAGGTCATCTCTGGGCCTAAATTTACTAAGCAGGGAGATCACAAGGGGGTTCACAAGTGGGGATATTGAGCTTGAATCTGATTGGTTCCTATAGGCAACATCCCAACTTTTCAATCTCCTTGCAATCTGCCTGCTTAGTAAATTTAGGCCCTAGACTTGCAGCATCCAACTGAGCAAAATAAGAGGTGATAGTAGACAAAGTATTGTAGATGCACTTAAATATAAGTAAAATAAATACATTTAATTAATAGTGGTATATAATGATTGTTTAAATGAATAAATTTTTAAATAATGTGTGTATAATTGGAAAATAAACTTTATTTTAAATGAGAATGGTATTATTATTTTTCTATTTATTGTCTACTCTTTCACATCAAAAGGCATAATCATCAATCAATAAGAACAGTTTGGTTAAATGTATAATATAAAGCACACAGGAATCAGGAATACATTACGTGATCAAGTATATTGATTTTTCTATGTACAACTTGTCTGGTATTGAGGTGAATTACATTGTCTCTGTTCCATTTTACTTATGAAGTTTCATTTATGTCCTGTGGTTTCAGGTTATTAATAAATATACAGTTTGAAACTTACTGCTTTTCAAGGACTCATCTTTGTTCAAACCTTGCTGTGAAGACATTCTGTTTGTCTTGTTTGCAAATTAAATTTCAAGCGCCTAGATCCTCTCTAATCACATATTACTGCACATGATTTGTTTTAATTGTGAGTTTTAAAGACTTCTGTAATGGCTTTGATACTGTGCGGAATTACATGGAGTTTGAACGTTCCCCCATTATACAGCAACCATTTTTTATTCCTGTAAAAGTTCAGATCTATGAAAGATCTGAACCTTGCAGAAAATAGCTGGGTACTATAAATAGGTATAAGACCTAAAAATGACACAGGCTAAATAATTGCAGCAGAATATTTGTCATGAAATATTTTTATATTACAAGTATGCACCATTCAAAAGTCTTTTGATCACATCCCAGTTTATGCAAAACAGTAATTTTCTGCATTAATTAACATAATATGAGGGTATTTGGATATACAAATCTAAGAAGTTAACTTGATGCAGTGACTGAATCTACAGACCGGATCCGGACGAGTTTTATGTCACTTACACAGATTTCCTCTGTAAATTTCATAAATAGTAATATCTGCGCATTTGTAGGTTTTCTAATCATTTCCTCACTATAGGTGGGTATAGGCATATTAAGGGAGCCTGCAAGGCAGGGGAAAAACTTTATGCATTAATCCGGTTCGTACGTAATCCCATAGGCGTTAGTGGAGAGAGAAAATCAAAATGTACATATAGGATGGTAATACATGTTATACAAAGTTTCCTATGAACATCAGTAAAACAACATTCAAGTTTTAATGCACTCTAGGTTTGAGATGCAGCTCTAGGGGATATACAAACTAAGGTTTCTAAAAAAAACCTCAAACTCATTAATCTCATAAAATTAGGAGTGGAAATAAGTACTAAATAGGCAACATCTCTCAGGGGTGCTACAATGCACAAGAAGGCTCATCAGAGTGTTTGGAGAGGGTAGAAGTCAGGGAGAACTTGAAAATCCAGATTGTAGAAATAACCAGACTTGAAGAAATAAGTTGTCTTTGTCATGGAGGTGGTAAGAAATTCCTCTATTCTTGCAACAACCAAATACATGCAGATAGGGCCGACATACTAGGGAGATGAGATTTCCAGGCCACTTCTATTATTTTATGTCTTCACAACTATTTTTACAATATCCATTTCTAAATTTATACTGAACATATATAATGTATAAATAAATCGTAATTAATAATTATTAATAATATACAAAATGTATGAAATAATTCTTGAGCTAGAGAAATGAGAATTACTATCACATCCAGACCTCCATACGAACTTTATCCGGAATAGACTTGGAACAGGGAAAAAAAAGTTTCCAGTGTGGATCTAGTCTGCAACCCCTGCCACAATTAGCATTAATATGTTGTTGGCCTAAGCCAAAACCCACCTTCCTGTACAAACAACCAAAGTTACATACTGATTTTACTATAGCAACATCTGGCAAGCGTATTGTACAGAATAGGCAATTTACACAAGTCACTTGTGGAAATCACCTAATTCATGGAAGTCCATGAATTTGGTCTATTGTGTTTACGGTAATATTAGCATATTATAATATTATATAAAATGTCACTTTTATAGATGCCCTGATTATTATGCAGAAATGTCCAGCATATGGAATAAACAATAAACACTGAAAAATAATATGTTAGCTCTGTAGAGAAAAACAGAACTGATATTTTGTATAACTACAGTAGTAAATTTAGTTTAACCATTATTTTTTATTGTATAATTCTATTTTGTTTTAACTATTGATATGTGAAGTTATATTGCCTGTGCACAATATCTTTTTTTTATTACATATTTTAATCAACTTGGTGAAAATGTATGAATTCATTTTCATAATGAAAGCCTTGTGGGATTGAAATATATTTAATATGGGAATGTTTGCAAAAGTGTTTTGCTACACTCTGATTAGAGCTGTCAAACCATGCAGAACTTACTGGGGAACAACCTGTTACTGAATTCCATTCCAGCAAGAAAGACAAGAAAAAAAAGAAAGGGAAAATTTAATTTCTACAAAGCAAGGGATTGTAGAACATATTGTAAATAGAATTGGGCATGTCAAAGAGAAACATTGTTTACTCATGTTTCACTGTTCAGAAAATAATATACCATTCAATTATACTGGCATTTATGCTGTTTTCTAAACACATACAAATTATAGTTAAGCTACAATGGAATAGAATTAGAGTATATTTTTGTATTCTTAACCTGTGATTCTTCTTGATATCCTCAGTTTTGTGAGAAAAGGCACAAAACATTTTGTCACCAATCAGACCATCAGATCACTTATTACCCCATGAAGTGATTTAGTTATATCATATGCTGGCATCTGCGTAAGTATGTAGGAAACCATAACTGTACATTGTTTGCAGCATGAGCTCCATAGAATAAAGCTATTGCCAATGGTTGAAGTAAAAATTTAGAAGTGAATGGAGTAAGTTAACCAAGTGTTTTAGAACAGCGGTATCACATAAGACTTGTGACTGAAATTCAAGTTTACAACATTACATTAGACTTGGCAAAGTAACTGAACTAACGTGCATACATAGACTTTTATACTGTGATTTGCCCTGAGACTTCCCATGCTCACCACTGACCACAGCAAAATTGCCTGGAAAAAGTCCAGACGTAAGTCAAGTAAGTGGATCTTACACCCCATGGTTTTGGAAGATTTTAAGAGAATGGCCACTAGCTGTTTGTATTTGCCTGCTTATGGTTCCCTAGGTTCTTGCAAATGCTCTGGACAGCCTCCCATGCAACTTTCAGTAAGTCATCAAAACACCTATCACGCATCAGTCATATTATTTGGGGTCTTACTGACCCTCAGGAACTTCTTTTTTGGGTAGGCAAATGCAAACCCATTTGGATACTGAGCAAGTGGGGAACTGATATCCTTTTTTACCCACATGTAAAGATTGCTTTGGCCAATTCCAAATGTAAAGTCCCTGTTGTCCTACTCACACAGACCACAGAACTTGTGTTTCAGTTGAGTTGCCACAAGAGTGAAATGGCTTCCAAATCACTGCAGACATGCCATCTGTGCTCTTTATATTTTAGGTCAGGTTTCCAATGTGTTTCCGTCATAGTGGAAGTATAAGCTGGTGGTAACAAGGGCAGCAGTAGGACAGTTTTCATGCTTATTGTAGAGAAATTGATGAATAGATGCCAATACTGTTCTGTACTCAATACTAATCACTTCCATGACAGATTTCACATTGGGTCAAAAAGCAAGCCTATCTTTAGGGTCAAAGTATCCAGTTTGGTAGGTGAGAATGGTACGGAACAGTAAGTGCTGATTGGCTGTTTCATAGATCTCTGCATAAGCAGGTGGGAGGGGCAAGTTGTCAGCCAGACCGTGGTGTGTGAGGTAAACTGATTGAATCTACAGTAGCAAAACAAACAATAGTTAAATAGATGGATCCACATTAGCAAAATCCACAGTAGCAAAATATAATAATAGGCAACTATATAGTCCAGGTGCTCAAGCGAGGCAGCAATTGTGACACTCATTGCCGTTCAAGCTCAGCCTCCATCAGTAAGGGGGAGGTCAAAAGGGGGGGAATAAAATGTCCAAAATGACCAACAGTGTCAAAACTATAGTTTTATAGTTTGTTAAATCATATATTAAGAGTTAGGCTAATCCCTTACACATGGTACTACTCTCCATAATTCCTGGGTCCACTGCAAAAACCTAAGGTAGTGTCATCAGTTTTTAACTGCCTTGTGTTCATGGGGAGTGTATTGCCATCACACGCTTAACTTTAGGATCATATGCATGTAATTCCATTCCATGTGAATAGACAGATACAGCTTATAAAATCTGGATTTGGTTCTGTAAGCAGACTTGGCATTCAAAGGTTAATACTGCACAATACTGTATTTTTACAGCTAATTTTAGTTTCAGTTATCGTATAAAAATGTTCTTCATTGGCTTTGAAAATAAATGCAGTAAATATTCAATATGTAGGATGTCGGAAATATTGATTACTAAACTGGAGTCACAGGGTGGCTTATATGTAGTCAGAACCTAATCAAGAATTAATAGATCTTGCATATTGATTGAGTTAATATATTTTGTACATGCATTAGACCCTTGGTGTTTACAGCTCTCTCTTGATAGCTTGATGTCCAATTACCAAATGCCCAAACAATAGGTGTATCCTGGTCACTAATTAAGACACAGTTAGTCATTGCTCTCTGTATCATAAACAGAATTTAATCAGAAAATACAAATACAATGGTGTGTTATACTTACAGAGAAGGACATCCAGGCTTCATCCAGGTAGGAAACAATTACCATGTATATCCTTAAGGCCTAATATAGGTTTGGTGCAGATTCTGTAATGGGTATATTGATGTTCTATGCTCTCTTTTAATTACAACTTATAAATCTACATAAGCTCAGTATGATGACATGGATATGTTTAGAGTCCTACTGTAAAAGTATAATTTATTTGCCATTCTGGATTAAAAGGAATATGACAATCACTTATTTAACGAATTCTGTTTCTTAACATAAAAAAAACAACAAAACATTATGTTAAGTAGACAATATTAAGCAAAATGTAATTTAGATAACTGATAATATGTTGCACTATTACAAAATGAAAAAATATCAAGAAGTGTTAAAACTGCATTTTATTCTAAACAAGTGTGATGGTTTGTTAGTATTCATATTGATTTCCATTAGTATTTCAAAGGCATTTGTGTCACTGTATGACAATAAATCAATCTTAAAAGCTGAGAATAGTCTCAAGATAATAAAGATAATTCTTAAGCAAACTGTGTAGGCATGAAATACTTTTTAAATTACAGTGAATCAGTACAAATAATATAAAGATATAATGTAATATTTATAATGTTATATATATATATATATATATATATATATATATATATAATATAATATAATATAATAAAATTTAGGCCAACATATACTAGCATTTCTCAATCAGATCATTTAGATCATTTATTTTTATACCAACAGAACATGTCCAGGTGCATCCGCCGTCCAGGCTGATGGAAGTGCCGCTATGTGTCGATCTGCACAAAACCCCGCATCCATGTCCTAAAGCATCCATCATATTTAAATGAGAAAAGGGGAATTTCTTGGACGCATTTCTTGTTCCCATGGACAATTACTTGCTTCCAAACGTTTTTGCACGTTTAAATGAAAAGAACTGTCTAAAATAAAAAAATCTGTAACCCCTTCTGACCCTATATATATATATATATATATATATACGGCGCAGGGAGACGAGCGCCGTACATGTATGGCGCTGGTTAAACTGTCACTCCCGCGGCATTGCGGGGTGAAAGTATAGTAATGGCAGCTGTCACTGACAACTGCCATGCTACTGAAGCCGGGGGGACCAAAATTATTGGTCCCATCCCCGGCAAAGGTTGCGATTAGACTAGCCAATTGCAGGTTTAAAGGCACAGAAGTCTGACAGATCTGTAAGATCTGTCATTCTTTTGATAGTAAGCACAGATCCTGTGCTTATTTAACACAAACAGGCTATTAGTAGCCTGTTTGTGAATGAATAAGTGCAGAATCTATGTAAAAAAAATAATGAAATAATAAAAAATAATAATAAAAAAATAATAAAAATAATAATAATAAACATAAATAAAAAAAATAAAAATGAAAAAAAAAAACAAAATCTATTGTGTCCGTGTGTGTGTTTTTAAAAAATGTTTTCCTTATACAAAATCTGGCATAGTATTCATGACGGTTACTATGGTCAGCTTTTGTGAATGAAACTAATGAAACTAAAATTGATTTTCACATTAGTTTCATTCATGATAGCCCGCATAAAAACTGCCATGAGTACTATGCCAACTTTTGATGAATGAAAACCTGTAAAAAAAATGTAAATGTTAAAAAATGAAAGGTTAATCCCTGCCCTCCCTGACAAGAAAAATTATCACGCTACAAAACAGTGGGGTCAAACTGCTCACTATACTCGTATATGATTTTCTTGAGGGGTGTAGTTTATAAGATTGTATTACTTGTTGGGGGATTTTACTCTATTGATACAACTGGTGGCTCTGCAAATGCAACATGGCGCACTAAAACCATTCCAGTATAATCTGCGCTAAAAAAGTTAAATGCTGCTCTTTCATTTCTAACCCCTGCGGTTTCCCCAAATTTTACAACCATATATGGGATATTTCTAAAATCTGCAGAATCAGGGGGTTACATTTTAAGTTTTGTCTCATAGGTAACATCTGTCCTGGTTAACATCGGTCCAGAATAAAATGGATTAACATGGAAAATTTGCTAATGGGAAATTTTAAAATTTTACCCTCACTTTGCTTTAATTCTGGTTAAAAACCTAAAGAGTTAATAAACTTCTAGAGTGCTGTTTTGGATAGTTTGAGGGGTGCACCCTCACTGGCCCCTAAATTTTTGAAACTTTCACATTTTCTTAAAATTTAAGAAATGATGGCAACAGAAAATAGACATATTAAAATTATTATTCATTAACTATTTTATGTGGTATGTCTATCTTTGTTACAAGTAGAAATTGTAACATTTAGAACATTTTTGCATTTTTCATGACATTTGCACATTTTTCACAAAAAATACAGACGGCATCAACCACAATTTACCACTAACTTACAGTACAATGTGTTACAAAAACACAATCTCAAAATCAGTTGGATACGTTAAAGCATTAAAAAGTTATTACCACATAAAGTGACACATGTCAGATTTGTAAAATAGGGCTTGGTCTTTAGGGACCTAATAGGCCACGTATTAAAGGGGTTAAATAGTGTTAGTATTTTTTTTTTATAATTAAATTTTTTTGCTAACAACCCTTCATAAAAGGCAATAATAGTAGCTGGCTATTATGAGTGCACCGATCCCTGCATGAAAACATTTGCAGAGGTTTCTACTACAGCAGCCGTAGCCTCTGCACTAGCAATGTGTGCAAAGGGATGAGGTGCATATCGCATGCCCCTCTCCCTGCGTTTGACTGAAGAAACATGCAGCTCTAAATAGTACAAATATGGTGTATATCTAAATCAGGTCCAAGGACCTCAAACAGTAGTGCATGAACTGTTTAAGAGCCAGATTCAGAGTTACACTTTCATGACTTTCATGACTGCAATTCAACATGGTTTTGCCCATGAGAGTGTAAGTCATGTGTGCAAGTCATGAGAGTGTAAATCTGAATCGGGCCCTAAGTAGGATAATTGCTTCCTTTAGCTGAAATCCGTTCCTTATAATCCTGATAATCTATGTGCATCAGGAACATGTGCACATGTTAATTTCTGTATATTCTATTATAGGTACAAAAGTTCTCACTTATTGATTTCAAGTGAAAGAAACAAGCTTCTACTTTCTCGAAGAATTTAAACACAATTCAACGATTTTCGTGTACAAATAATAATAATACTTTTATTATATTGCTTGCTTGTTTAAACAGCAAAATGATCACTTTAGTAAACAACACAAAAAGTATAGACATTTACTGTTCTTGAAATTCTAGCCTTTGTTTGAATCGTACATTTCTATTTCTATTGTTTATCTTATCAGTATGAATATCATATATTTAGTAGCCCTGTGATACATTTCCAGCAAACTTAGCTACTCAGCACAAAACTTTTCTGTTCTGTGTAGCTTCGTTTTACTGTCTTTCCTTTTGACACTTTCACTCAGCTAGTTCACATAAAAGATAGTATAGTTTATATCAATCATACATCACGAAAAGCCAGAGGAATACTTTCTCTGAAGCACAGACTTCTTTTCCAGAAAAAAAGAAGCGTATGGTGCAGTCAAATCACCAACAGTGTACAGTTCTCAGGTGGAATATCACTTGCTAGAGCCTTCTGAAGCATTTGGCTGAATATGAGCACATAATATTGCGTGAAACACTTCAGAATTCATCCTGTTGCTTTTGTCACCAGTCAATAAATACAAGGGAACCAGTTCCATTATCAGCCATAGACCAGGCCATGACTATACCACCACCATGCTTCAATAATGAGGTGGTATGTTTTGGATCATGAGCAGTTCCTTTCCATCTCCATACTCTTCTCTTCCCATCACTCTGATACAATCTTTGTCTCATCTGTANATAGTTGTGTATGTTAGGCATGAACATTTGCTGGAGGGGCCGAGAGGAAGGAGTTCTACGTGTTCTAATGAAGTGCGGAATTAAGGCTAAGGTTCGGGACATGTGTACAAAACTTTGCTGTGACAGGGTCACTACCCTCTTCTACGCAGACTTCCAGACCTTTGTGCATATTGAAAAGGCTGTTATACACATAACTATATTTGCTATTTTATTGTTAATACATATTTTTTTTTATAAGTTTGTTACGTTTATGTAAGCTTTATGTTTCCTAACACTTTGAATTGTCTTGTTATTTTTAGTCTTTCAGTTTGTTATACAATAGTGAAAGTGTTTAAGGAATATTTTTGATTGTTTTCTGTCATAAAAGTTTATACACTGTTTTATTACTCAAAGTTGAAAAAGCATTCATAGCATTTAAATACCTCTCTTTTCTGAACTGTGCTTAATGTATTCAGCATTTCAATGTTAAGGACATTTATTTTAAGAGGTTGGGTAAATATTTTATTGAGCACACATTTATAATACATAAAATATATTAAAATGCTTCTGTGTAAGCAAACAATAACTAATAAAGCTATGCAAATCATTTTCCCTTCTGTTCTATTAGTATAAGACAAACCATTAATTTTTATGTATAAATATAAAACCCTTATTAAAATAAATGCTTGCCTTAAAAACAGCTAAACAGTAAATTGATAATATTTTAACATTTACATCATTACTATTCCCATCAGAGTTTGTAGTCAGATTTTATGAATTTTGAATCTGTCTAATGGTCTGCTAATCTGTTGACTGAACATATTATCTTAGAGGACCTGATCAAGAGTTTTATGGAACTAGATCAGATACAGACATAGGCCTAAATGTAATAAACCGTGAGATTGAAAAGTGGGGATGTTTCCCATAGCAACCAATCAGATTTGAGTTTGCATTCTCCAATATGTAAAATATAACTGTGAGCTTGATTCTGATTGGTTGCTATGGGCAACACCCCCCCCTTTCAATCTCACAGTTTAGTAAATTTATGCCATAAACTTTTTACAATTATAAAGTTATGTCTGGGCAAAACCATGTTGAATTTCAGGGTAGGTAAAATGAAAATACTGGAATTTTGCTTTATGCAAAAAAAAAAACAAATTTGCAATCAATGAAATTTACCTCCCCTCCAATGCAACCTGGTTTTGCCCATTTGTAACTTTACACTCATAAGTTTAAGTCTGGATCTGGTCCACTGGACCAGATTCAGATTTTAGGTACTATTGACTCACAACTTACTCAAGAGTGGGCACAACCATGCTGAAGCAAGGGAATTCAATTTCATTAGTTGCAAACAGTATTAGAGTTGAGAAATTATATTTTCTAGCCAAAGTCTAATAACAGTGTCACAGTAACGCTGGTCAGTATTCTCCCTGCATGCAAGCAAAAACATTAATTTTACATACCCTGCAATTCAACATGGTTTTAGCCATCCACTAGAAAGATATCGTTCTAGCGAAGGTGTCCAGCAAGCTGGATGGACGGGGTGCCTGTCATTCATAATAGAACTTCTTCTTCAGTTGAGAAGAGGATGCATCGGGAGGAGGCCTGCCACAGCTGCCCTGAAGCTGGTGAGAGGTAAGTATAAATGGTTTTTGAACTTCTCTTTCTTCTTTTATTTTTTTCCAGGGAACGATATTGTTTATCAGTCTAGAATTTGTTTTGTTGAAACAGGGTTTTATTGCCATTATTTTTAAGCTGCCACACACTAGAAAATTTTTAGCCCAAATTCACAAAAATGTGGGTTTGGGCTAAAAATCATCTCTTGAATGGCCAGCTTAATAAAAACAGGTCATTTTGCATAGGAAACTGGCCTGCTCTTTACGCCTATACTATCTATGAGATGGTGTAAGCGAAGGACAGACGCAGCACAGAAGAATCTGAGGTGAAGTTGCCACCTTTGCTTTTTCTGTAGTTCCATATATATCAGACTTCAAAGACATAGGCAACATGTGTTCTGCCATCACCAGGGGGTATATTTACTAAGCGGTGAGATTCCAGTGAGATTGGAAAGTGGGGATGTTGCCCATAGCAACCAATCAGATTCAGTTTCACACACTCATTTCACACACTGGAGAATGTGAACTCAAATGTTATTGGTTATTATAGGCAACATTCCCACTTTTCATTCTCACTGCAATCTCACCACTTAGTAAATATACCCCCAGATCTAATTAAGTAGCTAATAATGTATTTCCATATCCCATCAATCTAAATACAGGGCATCTCCCACACATGCTAAGAATGAATAGAGAACACAGCATACAGAATGACATGCAAAAACAAAAAAGTAAACATAAATAAAGTGAAAAATATTTAAAAGCAAAAAACAAATCCCCAAACATAAATTTGTCCTAGTCTTTATTTGGATATTAACAAATAAATATATTCTGTATTTATTCTGTATTTATTTTGTATTTCTTGTCATGCTAAACCATTTGCTGTTTTACTAGTTACATCCATACAAATAACACTTTAGTTTTTTGCTTTTGTTTTGGGACATTTTGACAAAATAAAAAAGGTAATTAGAAATGGGACAAAAAAATGAAAAAGTGATGATTGTTACAGGTAAATAATAATGTCTGAAAATCAAATAAAATATCTGCAATTATTCTAATCCTTTAACATATTTACTAACCTGTAATGAAATGGTCTTAGACAAAATGTACTGCAGTTATATTTTCTCTTTTTTTTAGCTTGTACAATAAACTCAATTAAGTTAAAAAGAAAAGAAACAATACTACAGAAACTCTTCTTGTTCATTATTTTATAGTGTATGTTCATTCTAAATGTTGCAAAATAATGGCAAACAAAAATAACTGTATGTTCTTGTTGTTTGACTTCTAGCACAGATATTTTGATTAGTTTACTTTAATTGGAAATAAGAAATAAAACAACATTTCAGGTAATACGATTTATAGGTAGCATTTTATATTATTAAATTACTATTATGACTAATCGGTAGAGTAAAATATGATTTCAATTGTATATGAATGGCAATCGAATTCCATGATACATATTGGCCTCATTGCATATATCATTTATCATTAAGATCAGATGACTCTTCCATTTAGACCCAGTAAATGACGGAGGATCTAATATTGCTAGAGCCTGTGGGCACGGCGTTTGCAAGAGTTGTGTTTGCAATATGTGTTTTTATAAATGAAAATAATGTTGATATGGATATGTGATTTCTTTACTCAATAAAGAAACATACACACCACAGAATTTTTTTTTTTATTTTAACTCCTGCATTTTATCGTACCATAGTCATGTTTGTTAACACAAGTAAAACTTGTTTAGAGTAAAATCCTAAGCCAGGGCTCGAAGTGGGGGTGTATACAGGGGTATGCCATACCAGCACTTCTCCCACTCATGTAATGGAAAAATTTTAAATCTCCATTGACTTCCATTATTTTCTGTTTCCATACCTCCACTTCTGAATGTCCATACCACCACTTCTAAATTTCCACTTCGACCACTGGCCTAAGCCCATCCCATCCCATTTTTCAGGCTAACCCTAATCCTCTGTTCTCCACTGCCTAACCCCAACCCTCCTTTACACACAGCCTTTTGGTGTACCGTACTACTCCATTCATGAAAGGGACTTTTGGGTTAGCCACTATTTTGAAATACAGCTGACATTTAGCTGTTGACTGTAAGTATTTTTAAAAAAGTGGACATTTGCAGCAGTGGATGCAACCACTCCAAACCACTATAAAATTTATCATGGATATATATGATGACAAAAAAATCTACTTTCTGTAAAAGTTATACTTCAACATGAATTAAGATTATAGACTTATAAAAAGTATAAAATTATGTAACAGTCACATTAAATGACTTATATATATTGGGTAGAGAGTGAGACTTTTTGGGTTGAGCTTGAGTTTTGAAATACAGCTATTTTGTGTCAAGATTGTGATAACATTCAATTCTATTTAAATGATACAGATATACGGTCATAATAAAAGCCACATCATATTGACTAGGTGTAAATGTATTTTTCCTTTTTGTTTGACACAGCAAATGCATACATAACAGCAAATTCATACATAAAATTGACATAATTTTTTGGAGGGAGTATTAATATCACCCTTGGTTACAATACTGTGTATGGTTGAGTAACTCGTACTAGAACCACTGGTCGAAACCCCCCTGCATTATACCAGATATAACACAACAGCAGCATAAACAACTAAATATCAACATTTCACAGAAACGTATCCTACACAGAATAATCGATGATTATACATATTCACTGATAGTTGAAAAGTTTATTATTTATAAAAGTTTACATTTATCTATTTGATTTTGGAGCCGTAATGCTTTAATCTACTCACAAGGGACCTGATTCAGAGTCTTTTGCATTCGCCCTATGCGCATACAGGGGTATATTTACGAAGCAGGGAATTTGCTGGGGAATTGAAAAGTGGGGAAGTTGCCCATAGCAACCAATCAGATTTGAGCTTTCAGTTTCATTTTACATACTGGAGAATGTAAGCTTGAATCTGATTGGTTGCTATGGGCAACTTCCCCACTTTTCAATTCCCCAGCAAATTCCCTGCTTAGTAAATATACCCCACAGTGTCCAGTGTCCATTGCGGAAACATGCAGCTCTGAATAGCACGCAGTTGCAAGGAAATGCGCCCGCAGAGGCTCCGGTTTCTGTAGCCGGAGCCTGTGCGCTGTGTGCAGCAGCACTCAGTGCACATGAAAGCACACAGAAGTTGTACGGTGGCTATTATGAAAGAAAGCCAGCATACTCCTTACGCCTGCGTTGATGTGCATGGAGCGTTGCTGCAGTCGCACAGCAAGTTTTTTTAAAATACTTTTTTATACTGTTAAAAAGAAAAAAACAGAATATATATATATAACTTGTTGCATGGTCAAATATAGGTTATTAGGTGATGTAAAAGGTGATTGGCTGAAGAAGGGAAGTTTCTAGAAAAGTTACCTTAGTGACAGTGAACAGGCTCAATATAGTATGATTGGTTAGTGACACTGACAGGAAGGGTATACAAGGCGTAGTAGTGCTGGAAATAAGATAAGATCTTGACGGTGTGTATTCAATGACTGATTCCATCCGAGATGCAGTGATGAACTCCCTTTGTGATCGTAGCTCGGAGGCAGATGAGGAGTATGGAGGAACCCGACTCCATGGTCCATGTTAGAACCTAAAAATGGGGAGATCCAGAATGCACCGAAGGGAAGGACAGTACAAGTGATAAGGGCATATAGTCCTGAGTCCTCTGCCAGCTTTCCCAATAGGGAAGAATCACCTCCTGTAAATTGGGCAGGGAGCCGGAGAAGATTAGGCAGTGGCCCGAGACTAAGTTTCTGAATCCACCAAGGGATAGGACCCACCTTACAAAGGGAAGAGGTTGGGCAGCCAGACACAAGAAGAAATTGCTTTTAAAGTTGGCACAACGGTCGGAGGAGGTTAATATCTGTGACAGTGTAGAAAACATTCCCTGGAAACTGTTTGTAGTGCATCGTCCCATAGAGAACTGGGTGGAAGACCTCAGGAAAAAAAAGGGTGGAAGAGTGGATGGAAGCCCGTCTGTCCTTTGCCATGGAAGGTCGTTCTGCGAGCTCGAGTTGTCATCCGGCAGTTGTCATCCTCCTGTGAATGTACCCATACTGGGAATGTTATTGACACTGTCCCGTCGGCTGAGTCCAGGGGATCTGCACTCCCTTGAGTTGCGGTAGAGACTTCAGTTTGATAATGTTTGTTTGAATATGAAGATTTGCCAAATGTTTATATATTTTGCTGAGAGTATTGTGCACCTATTTTTGGTTTAACGTACGTGCTGATTGAAGATGCTAAATTGAACATGTTAAAAAAAGGTCTGGGATCTTCCTCTGGGAGCCCCTGATTTTAAAATAAAGAACATTCATTTTCTAAAACTGTGTATTCATTGGGTCTCGTTGGGAAAGAAGTGTAAATTAATGTTTGCTATCTCAGAGCGGGTTTCCTCACCCTCCCCTCCATTATTGGTTTAGGTCAGTAACTGGTTGGGGTTGGGCCAAGCGCAGTGAATGCGCCACAAAGGTGTTAAAAACACAGGCCTCCCTGGGATTTCATCCAAACTTCACAGTGCTATTTGTTCACTTAATACTAACAGGTAGAGTTGTGTCACATTTGTATGGAAATTAACTTTTCTTATGTTACCATGTAATAATGATAATTGATAGTATTAAAACAATAACCTTAGTTAACAATTATTTTGTGTTTATACAGAATTAGTTTTTTTTCTGCAGATATTTCTTCACAAAACAGTCAAATTAATCCAAATTATTGTTTTTATTATCACTTTTTATTATCACATATAACTGATCACCACAACATGTATATGATTTGTCACTTTTATTCACATATTAGTCACCAGCAGCTTGATTGGTCGGCTGTCAATTTATACACTATTTTGTCATAAGTTTTCATTGAGTTTGATTTTACACTGTTTTATCTGCACGCATGCATGCAAATTACATATTTGTTTTTTGATAAATTGACCCTGAATGAATCTGTGTTATTCATATTTAGTTTCAGTTTTATATGGTATTTGTTCAAAGGCAATTATACATTTTTATCAGTTGCTAATTAATTATGACTACCAGATGGGATTCTATCACCGGTCGGTACTGAAGGACAGCCAAACATATACTACTATATAGCTCAGCTACATAATATTTGGCTGGTTTACGTGCCTAGACAGGACAGTTAGGTTCAGAGGTGGAAATAGCTAGTCGTGGGCCCAAGTGCAAAAATATTCTTTGTGTGGGCTGCATTGGTGGTAGTTCCACCTCTGGTTAGGTTACATGTTACTGCTTGTATTAACAGCATAACATATACACTTCATGTGCCTAAGATAGAACAGATCATTATACATTATCATTCATCTTGAGTTAAAACAGTTTATTATTTTCTAAATAATACCAGCATTTTAAATTTATTTAATAAAGATTTACAAATGTAATAAACAAAAAAAATCTTATATTGAGTGAGTGCACCCCTACTATCTAGCTATCTTTCTGTTGTTTGGTTACAGAATAATCAATACATGCCATTATTTACTGCTTAGCATGTTGTAAAACAATAATAAATTCAGTAAATATGGAAACCATCTTTATCTTTGTATCATAGGGGCCTACTTTATACTATGCGGTGTGTCTTTCAGCACTCCCATTTGTGCTTGTGCTACCAATAACATGCATGTCCAATAACAATATGTCCATGCATGAGTTAGCAGTGTAATGTAGCTAAACCCTTGTGTAAATGTTCTTTTCAGGAGATGAGGCAAAATAATTACAATGGGTGTAGACGACCAACTCGGATGCTGATCTCTGTTAATTAAAATAAATATATTTATTTTTTTACATTGAAAGGAGCTCTTATAGAACAGAAAATTGAATTTATAATCAATCATTATCTATTAACTGAAAATCCTATATGTTGTGCCTAAGGCTCACTGAAATCTATATAAATCTCCACTTGTTTTGAGAAATAATACTTTACTTTAGCCTTTGGCTAAATATTGTGATAAGTACAGGCTATTATCCGGAAATCCCTATTTTTTACTAAAGATTGATAACATATTGAGCAGTTAGATGGACATGTGTTGTTGTGTAGTATTGATGTACAAGGTTTATACGCATCAATGCCTCATAAAGGAGGTGATGCATCTATTAAACAAGCACTGTTGGGGGGAAAATCTGTCACCATGGTTTATTTAAAATTGTATTTTATACAGTTGTTTGATTTATGTTTTTAATTTTATTTTGCAAGGTAATGTTCTACAAAACAAGATATGAGTGGTCTACTATTGTTTTTGATATTTTCATGTTAATATTATGTTAAATTCTGGCATTGTCTTCTATAATGTTAAAGACTTGTTTTTGACATTTGGTTTGTTATATGGCCAACTATTTATTCTTATGGAAATCAGAAATTATACATTTGTTTTATGTAGATGATGGAAAATACAGTATATTATTTATGCCACAACCATACAGGTAAGAAACACATGCAATAGATTTCTTTTATTTACCCACTATGTGGATACATTTGGTACAGAAAAGTTATGATATAATTCTCTTGAATAGACTTTAAAAAGAGGTTAGATAATTATGTTAAATAAAAATATAAGGTATAAGGTGCAATAAGGTATAAGGTTCAATATCTAAAACATGATTTAAAATGATCATGGGTACAGCTTTGTTAGATAATGATATTTTGACAGATTATCTACCGTGAACTGGTCTGATCCAATGTTGCAGCAGTCTATGGACCTGATTCAGAGTAGCGTATCCGCTTGGTTCCCAGGACGCAGATCGGCAATTTCAAACAAGGATGCGGGCATTTAAATATACAGGTTTTTCTTTTTTCAAGAGATTAGCCTAGTTAATTCCTAATTAGTCTAGTTAAATCCTGACATAGTGTAAGTTGCACGGGGGGATAGAAGCAGGTAATTGTCCCCTGGTTTCAAAAATTACAGCTCACTGTTTTTATGTGCAGTGAGCGAGTGGAGCTCAGTATTACAGGTGAGAGATGATGTTTCCTAGCACAAGTCTAATAACAGTGTAACAGTAACGCTGGTCAGGGGTGAATGTTAGCAAAAAAAACACTGCGGGTCCGGAGGGGGCGGGGCTTATCTAAGGGGCGGGGCTTAGCGGCATACCGGCACTATAGAATCCCCACTTCGAGCCCTGTGTTACATACTGGAGAATGTGAGCTTGAATCTGATTGGTTGCTATGGGCAACATCCCCACTTTTCAATCTCCCTGCAATCTCCCTGCTTAGTAAATGTAGGCCTAAAAGTCTTATCCTCAGGTATAAGAACAGAAAAACAACTTCAAAAACACTGGGCATGATTCAATAGGCCGTATAAATAGGAAAAAGCCACAGATAAAAAAAAAACCCTGTAAA
This sequence comes from Platyplectrum ornatum, assembly GCA_016617825.1. Classification (NCBI taxonomy): domain Eukaryota; kingdom Metazoa; phylum Chordata; class Amphibia; order Anura; family Limnodynastidae; genus Platyplectrum; species Platyplectrum ornatum. The sequence goes on from JABWIB010000433.1 coordinate 112,315, forward strand.
TTAGACTGTAATTAGTGCATTATGGGATGCACTTTGCAGCTATTTGAATCAGGCCCATTGTGTGCTCTTTAAAAAGGTATAATTCCTTATGACGAGCAGAAAACATACACCAAACAGTATTGAAACATGTGTCCCATGGAAGGAAAAAAGTTTGAAAACAATAAGGTCCCTGGTAAGTCCCTAAATGTGAGTGAGCAGTCTGAACTCCTCAGTTCTCCACTTTTAATCTGGGCTCTTTCTCAGAACACTGGGGGTTAATTGATAACAGTTTATTGTTCTGTGCGGGTGATTAATTAATTTAATCAGCAAACCATAAATATCATCCTGAAGTTCAGGTCTAAGGTGCTGTATATATTTATAATATTAATAATTGTTGCCAGCAATGTTCCTATTTTCTATTGTAGGCACATTAAAATGTCCTTGTTATCATGTCTATTACCTATGTCATAAGTTTGCTTAAAAATATGTCATTTTACTGACATTTTAATAGAGTAAATGTAATACTATTAGACATGCTATGGATAAACAGCATGAATGATTGTAAAGAACATCATAAATTATTGATTATTGTGTGTTTCATCTTGCAAGTTACATAGTCTGGTAATACAGCGTAATTATAGTATTAACTGGTCTTTGTCATACACTACCCACTCATCCCTCTCTGGTTTTGTTGGAAATCTTAGCAATTGTGAGGTATGTATGGACCTAGATAAACAAAATGGCTTCTTAATGATGTATGGATAGAAAGAGGCGTTCAGTTTCAGACATCTTTCATGATGTTTATATAACATATATGGGTGCATTCTGCTCAAATACAGATGTGTTTATATTTCCAAATGGCTGAACAAAACTTTTTGTATTGTGGCATTGAGTGATAAACAGAGGCATAACCGGAGTGTTTTTATACCATTAGTAGCATGGCTGTGCCCCACTGAATGTGTACCCATTAGACCTACAAAAACTGTGTGTATATATATATATATATATATATATATATATATATATATATATATACATGTGTGTATGTATGTGTATGTGATTCTCACTGCAGAAGATTGCTCTAAGTAAAGAGTTAAAAAAAATATAAGGAGAGCAGCAACATCAATCACGGGCCCCCTGGCAGCCTGGGCCCATGTAAATAGTACCCCTTTGCCTCTTGGAGCCCCTGGGCTTTGGCGTTCACTACTGAATGTACTGAAGTCAAAGAAACAGACAGAGATGCATGTGTCTGTAGCTACCAGAAGTATGATGTAAAAGTTACCTAAGATGGTAACATTGCAATGCGTGTAAGGAGTCTGAGGAGCATACAAGGTAAAGTAAGGGTATTTGTGACAAAATAATGTGAACATATAGATGGGCTATATGTTCTTTATGTTCACATTATTTTATCTCAGTTATGTGTAGGAAGTGGATCCTACTCTATATACATTGAGGGGCAGTGGGAGAGCGTGGCTCAGATCTCTTACCTTCATTGTGCTGAAGGGTGTTCAATCCGTAGTTTAGGCGTGTGATGGGAGTCTGTAAATATTCCAGGCAATTGTAAAAATTCACAACATTCCCATTAGTATGCTCAATTATGAATATTTGTCTAGTTTGCCAAGTTACTGCTAGCCACATTAACAAAATCCTGTACGTTACGGTTGTGTGAAATTTGGAAATGTATTTGTGTTTTCTTCCGTTAAAACCAAACATTATACTCAAAAAGACGGAAGGCAATAAGAGAAACAGTCAACAATTGCTTCCATGCTATAGCTTATTAAGTTAGTTACAGATAAATAATTTCAGCCTTCACAAAAAAGTCAATGATACTCTGCATTGTAATCAATATGCTAAAGTTTACTGACAATACTATGCCTAAAGTGGTCATTTGTAATGTAAAGACAGTTCATTTTAGCCTAGGAAGAAATGCTGTCACTTGTGAGAAAAGGGATATAAACTGTACCATTTCTATTTGATCTATAGGAGCTCTTAGCGATCACGGATATAAATTGCACTGGTAATCCTGAATTGTCTTCTTTTGAAAGATTGAGACCTGATATTTGTTTTCTATACAAAGGATAAGGCAAAAACAATGATTGAAGACTTGTACACAAAATGACAGATACCTTCTTACTTCAGTGACAATGATGCCCTTTTAAAATCATCAAGATTTAATGCATTATTCTGAAAGGGTAATGAGAAACATGAGTCCACGTTGTGGGTTTAGCTTTGCACATATTCATCCATTTTAATAAATGTTGTCAGACAATCTTTATTTTGTTTTTAAATGTTCCTTCTATTTTTTACATAGTAAAACAATCTAAGTAACACTGTTACCTTTTTAATGATACTTTATAACACAGCACACTGAAAGTTCCATTACAGCTACACTATAAAATCATGGGGTATGGAGATGTGAAGCACATGAACCTAGAGATTGGAGCTTACTAATCATCAGAGGATTAACAGCTTTTGTTATAAAGATAGGAGTATATTTACTAAGCGGTGAGACTGCAGTGAGATTGAAAAGTGGAGATATTGCCCATGGCAACCAATCAGATTCGCAGTACACATTCTCCATATATTACTCACCTCTCAGTATCCTCCCACATTGCAGAAATAACGCAACCTTTTAAAGCAATGCCATAGCAACCAATCAGATTCTAGCTGATTTTCTTTAATATGTAATATAAAAATAAGAACTGGAACCTGATTGGTTGCTATGTGCAGTTTTTCATTCCAGCAGTTTAGTAAATATAGGCCTACATATTATAACATAACCTCACAACACTCATTTCATAACATTTCATAACAATGCCTCACAAGTACAACACATGATATAGCAACACACCTACACCCCTGACACATATTTAGCAACACCCCATACTGCTACCTTATTAATATATAACAGAACAAAAATTCCTCAGCACTAGGGTTACCACCTTTTCGTCTTAAGATTCCCGGACACAAACCGCCACCCCCCCACCCCCTTAAAAAAAAAACCTTGGAAATGACACATTTATTTATTTATTTATTTATTTATTTTACTATTTGGTGGATCAGTTTCCTGCACATTCCCCCCCCACCAGGCAGCACCACAGTCTGCTCCACCTGCTGTAATGTAATGAGACACCACATTCTGCTCCACCTGTTGTATTATAATGAGACA
>JABWIB010000434.1:23150-37838 GCA_016617825.1 Platyplectrum ornatum
GAGGAATGTAGGATTAAGGTAGTAGAAGGGGAGGGGAAGAGTAAGAATTAGGAGAAGGTTTGGAAAACTTACCTATCAGCACTGTGGGAAACTCACCCTTTTCCGCGCTACTCTGCAGTTGCCATTCTGTTGTCTGTCACAGCCCTGTCTGAACCACATTTAATACATTTGTATGCGTCATTCCTTCCTGCCCGAGATCAAGCGCAGAAAGATTGCTGTTTCTTTTACTGTATCCCGTTTTTGAATTTGCAATATAAAATCCATATTTGGTAAATGTCATAAAGTATGAGGCATTATATAAATATTTACTTAATGTTTCTTTGTAGAAATACATTTATTCCTTGGTGTAACAGCGGCAGTGTTTTGTTAGTCATAAATGCATGCTCCGTTCAGCATAAATATATGGAAAGTAAATATTAGACTTTCCTCAGAATGCTAACACGGCCCCGGTGCTTGGCAGAAATGGTGCAGAGATCTGCATGAAAAATCTTCTGGCTGATGTCTGTGTTACCTTCAAACATCAACCTCAGCATTCTCCTCTCACCGGGCAGGACACTGCTGACTCAGGCTCTGACCTTACACATCTTCCAGACTTAGTATGCACAGGCTTGGAGAAAGCTGATGCATGGACACTGACAGCTGCAAATTAAAATTTCACATTTTCTACTGCACCCTTTCACTACCAGCGGTCACATCTTACAACCTTGCTTATTGGTCCATGTTCAGCAAGCTACAACATTATCATGGAGAGGGGCAAAAAGAATTGGTCCATAGATTTCATTATCACCTTATGTTTCGATGTAATTTTACATATGATCAGAAAGTACCCAGTTACATCAATTAGAGGTCACTTGAAATATAATTAATACATTTTACTTTTCACATAAATACTAAATCAAACCTAGGACACAGCTAACTAGCTTTGTTAACCCTCAGAAAATCCACATGTTTACCCGCCACTTCATTATCGAAATTAGTTTTACCTACCTTTTCTATGACTCGGGGANCNATTTACCAAACCTAATCCTGTGGTCGGTGATTATTGCTACACTTACCACAGATTTACTTAGCCTTACCTTGATTGCAAGTTCTCGCGATGGTTTATGGGATGAGAGGTACGTATGAAGGGTACGTATGGGGAGACTGTTAGGATAGTATGTAGAGTTACAATAAGTGAAAACTAATGAATTAGGAATCGAGGTGTCTGATATACAAAAAAAAGCAAGCGGGAAGAAAACTTACCTGACAGAGCTGATGTTTCGCGCAATAGCATTCAATCTGGGACCAGCAATTTTTTAAGTTCCAGCATTGATTTACTGCACACGCGCTGGGACTTAGAAAACCTGCACATGAACGAGCCCCAGCAGTAAATCAATGCTTGTAAATGGAGCTCTTAGTACAGTATCTACTCCTCCCCTCTTCTTCTTCTTTTACTCAATGCCATCTGATTTCTATGTGCATAGTTCAGATCACCTGAGGATTTTGTTATTTTATCACATTTAAAGTTACTCTAAGACTATACCCACTACCTGCCTTATAGGCATCGACCTGAATATGTGACAAACCACTCATGACTTGAATGTCACCTTTTGGACTATGTACCTCTTAATATGAAAAATGCAAGGTAAACACTCAGTATACAAACAAAAACTGTAAAACTGCCCCCCCCCCAAAAAAAAAGGTCTTTTCTTCCTGTCCCTTGATTTTTGCTTCAATGAAGAACCCACATATACTGTATATATGTGGATTGTATATGTATTGGCATAATATCGCAATCATACATACTTTAGTAAACTAAATAATGCAATCATTCAACACAGTATTTTATACACAGTATACACATTTAAATATATATTTAATTAAAGGTTCCAATCAGGGCCTCTTTATACATTGCCTAGGGTCACAACCAGTAAATAGAGCCTTTGAGTGCTGCCCAATTTGGCCATTATATTCCTAGCCTTTAATTTGCCTTTAAAATAGCATTTTTCCGATCAGGGAGTTGAAGAAATCATATGCTGACTCACCCCCTATCGATCACCATGACACTGACATGACTATAGGTCAGAAACACTGGATGAACACAACAGGATGGTCAGAAGGAGGGGGCAAAAAGTGTAATGGCCGCACAAGGAAGGGGCCGAAAGACTGGATGGACACAAGTTGGGAGCAGAATGAAAGACTAAATGGACACAAGGCAGAATCATAATTAAAGACTCAATGGATACAAAAGGAGACAGCAAAAAGGCTAGATGGACACACAAGGAGGAGGTCGAAAGATTGATGGACACAAGTTGGGAGCAGAATGAAAGGCTGGATGGAAACAAGGTAGGATCAGTATTAAAGACTGGATACAAAAGTAAGTGGCAGAAAGGCTAGATGGACACACAAGGATGAGGTCAAAAGAATGGATGGACACAGGTTGGGAGCAGAAAGAAAGACTGGATGGAAACAAGGTAGGAATAGAATGAAAGAAGTAAATGTGTACTACGTAGAGGCAGAATGGAAATCTGGATGGACACAAGAAAGGAATAGAATAAAAGACTGGATGGGCACTAGGTGAAACAGAATTGAAGACTGGATGGACATAAGGTTAGACCAATATGAAAGACTGAATAGAGCCAAGGAAAGGACAGAAACACTGCACAGGACCTACTTTAAAATCACATTTTGTAACATTCCTGATTAGGATCAAATCAAAGCTGCTATGGTAATTGTGCTTGAGGTATACTTGAAACAGTTTATATCCATTGTTTCTTAATGGCTAACAGATTCTCTGAAAGCCGACAGTAGTGGTGGAGCACACCTGCAGAGCCATACATGAGCAGCAGGACATTCGGCTGCCCTATTAAGAAGCTTTTCAGCTCAGACAATGAGGACAGAGATGAACATGTAGCGTTTCTCTCTGCTGCATTCACAAGCCAACATAGGTGTGGAGGTGACATATAATAGAATTAGATTTATATTTCTGCTCATCTACCGGAGGTCCATGGCCCCAGAAATGACAGAGATGGAGTAAAGAAGCACACATGTATACAATGTATTTTTTATAAATTCTGTATTGATATTTGCCTCTACACATGAAGGAAAAGAGAAGCATGAAGGTAATGTTAATAAAAGCTTCCAGTAGAGGAAGGATGACTTTAATAACCTATCAATTTTCTGATTACCTTTCACTTATGTAAACTACTTCTATTTATATCCAAAAAGCAGCACTCCTGTTATTACCTGTAGGAAAATATCATTTTTATCCAACCCTGCTGATCTAATTGGATACTTGCTCACTGTTTAATACAAAGAACAAGTTGAAGCCAAATATACCTCAACAATAAGATAAATCTGGTGCCGTAATTCAGAGAATATTGTATCCTCGGTAATCAAATTAACAAGTAAACTAATATTAATATCAAACAAAACAGTTATTCACAGAAACAAAGGAAATAGTGAAATGCATAACTGTGTGCACACAGAGCAGAATCCACAGGAATATAATGCATTAATACAAGTAGCTGTTCCCAGTAAGAGCACGACATAGCAAACATCAAAAGGAAGATATAAAGGTAGAATTACTTTTTGCAGCACTATGTGAAAAAAAAAACAACAAAAACACAAGAAAAATGAACCGCTCTGTGAAATTGGCGGGTCATATAATAGAAGTGCTGTGTAGGGAAGAAGGCTACTCATGGCAAGAACAATTATTTTTAAGATGTTCAGTGATAAAGTAAACAGATCCGGTATCCACTGTAAGTAACGATATCAGTATCCAAAATTATCACAATACAGCACTGAGCTGATAGCAGATTAATCCAGGCAAATGAACAAAGTGTGTAACAGTGAAAGAAAGACCCAAGCGGCGGTGATGTTGTCCATAGCAACCAATCAGCAGTGGTCGAGGAACCGGGGTAAATTACCCAATGATTACATTAATGGGGGTAATGAATGGTTGCACTCAAGACACAGCTGGGCATCCAAATGAATCTAAATGCAAGCCCAGCTGCGTCTTGGCAGCGTGACCGTCCATTACCCCCTGATAGTAACAACTATGAGAGGGGAGAGGAGCTACGGAAACAGAGGGGGAGAGAGCTGTGGAGACAGAGGTGGAGAGGAGCTGTGGAGACAGAGGTGGAGAGGAGCTGTGGAGACAGAGGTGGAGAGGAGCTGTGGAGACAGAGGTGGAGAGGAGCTGTGGAGACAGAGGGGGTGAGGAGATGCAGAGACAGATGTGGAGAGGAGCTGTGGAGACAGAAGGGGAGAGGAGCTGCAGAGACAGGAAGAGAGAGCTGTGGAAACAGAGGAGGAAAGAGCTTCGGAGACAGAGGGGGAGAGGAGCTGTGCAGACAGAGGGGAAGAGGAGCTGCAGAGACAGAGGGGGAGAGGAGCTGTGGAGATAGAAGGGGAGAGGAGCTGCAGAGACAGAGGAGGAGAGAGCTGTGGAGACACAAGGGGAGAGGAGCTGTGGAGACAGAGGAGGAGAGAGCTGTGGAGACACAAGGGGAGAGGAGCTGTGGAGACAGAGGAGGAGAGAGCTGTGGAGACAGACGGTGAGAGGAGCTGCAGAGACAGAGGGGGAGAGGAGCTGCGGAGGCAGATGGGGAGAGGAGATGTAGAGACAGAGAGGGGAGGAGAGGTCCAATTGAGCAGCCAGAAGTGGGGGTTTGTATTTCATCTGAAAATATGAGCCGGGACACTGCAAATTCCTGGTTCCAGAAGGGTAGTATAACAGGGCATTCTCACCAGATATGGAGGAAGGAACTTGGTGCAGAGGAGCAACTCCCGCATGCATCACAGACTGAAGGATAGATTCTGTGGATGACAGGAGGACAGTAGTAACAGTGTGCCAGGAGCTTGTAGTGGGTCTCCGGAAGGGTAACACTTTGAGAGCAAGCAAACGTACATTTAAAAATTTAGGACCAGGGGGGGAATTCAGTAACTGACGAATGAAAATTCGTCAATGACTGGTGATGTATAATATTCAGTAAGTGACGAATTGTATTGACGAATTGTAATGGCTGACGAATGCTGACGAAATTGCATTGACGAAAAACTGGTATTCGTCAGGTGATATTGCACTAAACTGACGGATACACTGACGAATTTCAGTAAATTCGTCATGACGAATTTTCATANTGAAATCACCATGGCCAATTAGAAGTCTGGTTACTAGTAATTATTGTTAATGGAGTNCAATTTATGGCACATAATATTTATGTGTGATTAACATAATTAAATTTTGCCTGGGCAATTTCATCAGAAGTGTTTTTAATTTGCAGAGTTCGGGAGAGTGGTTTGTAGTTGCAATTGAGAGTGGGATATGTATTAGTGACTGTTATAGCTTCCATTTTTATGAATGGGCAAATATGCTTTCAGTGCTTATGAGTGTCTTTCTATAGTGCTCCTATGGATTTCGACACAGTGTGCTGACGATTCCCGTTTTGACGAATTTGAAAATTCGTCATGACGAAGTTTTGCTGGAAAGAATATTCGTCAGTTAGTGAATTCCATCTTTGAATCCTTTCTATGGAAAAATTCGTCACGGCGAACGTTCATTGACGATATGTAAACGTCAAACTAAATGACGAAAAAATACGCATTCGTCACTTAGTGAATACACATTTGACGATTTTCGCCGAATTTTCGTCAGCCACTGACGAAACGAACTTTCAACGAAGATTCGTCAGTTACTGAATTCCCCCCCAGGTCTCAGCAGCGATTGAGAAATGGCCTTCAAGAAATACCCAATGCTTCTCCACCATGACTCGCGACCAGACCAGGGTCCTGGAGAGTATGGACCCCTGGTAGTAGCCTAAAATATAATTTGTAATTGGAGCATCAGTCTTGCTGCACTCAAGGACCTCCAGTTTGAGTATATTTTTATTTCTTTTTTTTTTACAGGTATTTTTCTTTAGTTTTGTTAAACAACATGGGTGATCATTCGGAAAATCCATTTGATCACTGATGTTGTTTGTTTGATTTGTTGCCGATTTTTTATGTGGCCATCCATGGACCAATTTCCCATGGTCCACGAATATCGTGGGTTTTGGGTAAAATACGGCTTGTGAATGGCCATGTTACACTGTTATTAGTATTAGTCTAGGAAACATCAGATTTATTCATATTTTTAAACTCTGGAATCAGTCCATAAAGCAGAACACCCCTCAGTCAGACTCCACATGCATATTGCACATTTTCTGCTCCATGCAGTTACCTGGAATAGTTTATGGAAATACACAAGGTGTAGATAGCTTGTCAAAAAGACATGTTTCTAATGGAAACTGAAGTCACTTTCTATTCCATTTAAGATAAAATATTTAAATACATTTGATTATACTTTCACTATGACACAACACAGATGGTTCTAGCTGAGTAAGAGGCCATGTTTCACAATGGGCTGTTCCTTCTGGGACTAGATTGAGAGTAAAACATTTATAAATAGTAATACCAGGTGGCAGATGAGTGATGTCTGCCATCACGCTGACAATTCTGTACATATAACAATGCACACAATAAAATGTCGCAGCACATTGGATTAGATCATAAGATCTGATTTTAGTGTATCCTGCGAATGCAAACATTTCGGTTATCAATCTACTGTATCTTAAAGAATATGGCACAAAATGACCAGCACTCTCTGTATGCTATTGATCACANGCATCCTTCAAAGATCAATACAATATACATGAGGAAAAACCTCCCAGGAGAAGAATGTGTTTGCCGCTGTGAACAGACCTTGCAACAGTGAGACAGCACAGAAGGCTGAAGGCTTTTCAGCCCTATCCCTTTTCCTACTTCCTACCCTAACCTAGACATTCCTCACAGCCTAGCCCTTACCTTCCCTGCAGCCAATCTAATATTCCCCTGTGCAGGCAGCTGTCATTGCTATGAATGGACATAGTAAGCATTTCACATACTAATCTATTCATAAATATATTTCCAAGTAAAAGACTTTATCAAAAATAATAAAGCTGACATTTAGCTATCAGCAGTATCTATTAAGAAAACGGGACATTTGCATCCCCAGGAGAATACCTAGACACATGACAAAAATATATTTTTAAATAAAATTATATTTCTGTTTTTTTTTTATTCGCCATTTAATGGCAGAAGCACAGTAAACACTATAACGTCATGTTAAGTTTAGTCCAACAAGTGTATGTATCAAGCTGAATGATAAGGAATATAGACATTCAAATACTGATTGCAGTGAGAACAAGAATACAGGACTCGAGCAGCCAGTAAACACAAGGCAGGTACAGACCCTCACTGGCTGTGTGGTCTGCTCAGTAACTTCTTCATGGTCTATAAAAGATGGCTTTATGTATTATGACTAAAGGTGTGCAATAAAGAATGTCATTGTCATTGAATATCAATATATGGAGAGTTATCTCAAGAGAAAGGTATTATTTATACTTTCAATTGAGTGGAAAAAAAAAAAGTTTTGGCTCCTATAAAGTTATGATGATTGTATAAATCAACAAATTCAAAGCATATAAACATAAGATAATAAGGAGCCAAGCTAAAGCCATCCAAAATAAAAGAGAGGCTAAGCAAAATGCTATGCCATGGACATTAAAATGGACATTGCAATAGACTTATAGTTGAGGAAGAAATTGGTGAAATGAAATTGATTGTAAAAAGAAATTTGTGACTTGATCACAGTAAAGGATTGTGAAATGAGGACATCTTGTGGCAAACTGTAGTCATTACTTGTATGTTCGAATGAACTAGGAATGGGACTTATGATCTTGTGTTTTATTAAATGAAGAAATAAGAAATGAACGTAGACTTATATTTTTTTAAAGAGTCATTAGCATACCAGACAAGAAATATTTTGAGATATCCACATCCCTTTGATGGACTCCAGAATACCAGGGCTTACATTAGGCATTCTGACTGCAATGGCCAGAATTAGCCAGAATTCTGAACATCTGGAGATGTCTGTACTGTACACCGATTAAGAAGAAGCATCCGCTCATTCCAGCTGCTCTGATGATGGGTGAAAATGTGTTTCAAAAGTTAGTATGGAGGCATAAACATCCTCAAGATAAATTAAAGCCACAGAATTTGTGTTTAACTGGAAATATAATACTGGGAGTAGTAGTGCCAAAACAGCATAATAAACTATGCTTTAATCAAGGAAACTGCCTAATGTTATTACCCCCAATTTAATTTACATATCCCAGGGTTGCCAACTTTTGAAAATGAATATCAGGGAGATTGTGATAGCACTATCACTGCACCGCACAAAAGGGGTGTAACTTGGGCCACCAAACCAAAGGGGTGTGTCCTGGGCTTCACCGATGGGTGTGTCTAGCTCATCCATGGGAACTATTTCACAATACTGCAAAATGCCAACATACATCAGTATTTGTTTGTTAAATAGTCAAAAAATTAACACAATCAATAGTTATTGTGAAAGTTGTAAATAAGATCCACTGACTTCTTTATCATTATAGAAATAGGACCCAAGTTATGAATTCTATCATCATAGCGCAATGTTTTCTTTAACTGAATCAGGGAAATTTCCCCACACCTTAGGGAGTCAGGGTGATCACCCACTTTTCAGGGAGTCTCCCTGGTATTCAGTGAGAGTTGGCAACCATGAGATATCCCTATTCCAAGGTCTACAAGTAGAGGAGCATCAAGAAAATCCAAAGCTAAAGTATGGACACAGGCCTTAATGTCAACTAAAGTCTGCTAAATGCTCCTGGTCCAGTCAGTTGCTGTTACCCACAACCAACAGATTCTTTATTTCCATAGTCTTGAAAACATAAGAGGCATCTTATGACAGGAGCCCTTTGCACTATTTCTCAAATGTCACTTAAAGGTATCATTATGTAGCACCCTGGTGAGGTGCATGGGTGATAATTAGTAGAATTAAATAAAAGTAATAAGAGTAGGTAGTAAATATAGGTAAATTCCCAGTATTATTAGTAAATGATGACAATTTGCCTATTTAATTAGTACAAGTTGAATTCAGGTGTAAAATGGCAGTGTACTGTTTGGCACCACTCACCGGGCAGATGGAAGAGAAAATGATTGGCAGCTGTCAGTAGGGAGCAGAGGCTAGGAGCACAAGGTACAAGCAGCCGCTGGAGAATGAGGCGCTCCTTCCACAGTGAGAGCGCGAGATCAGCACGAGGGGAAAGCAGCCCCTCTCAAGTGAGGCTAAAGAGTACAAAAGTAATAAGAAGCGAGTAGTAGATGTGAGGCTGCAGTCAGAGAGCAGCGGGCAGCCAGGCATCACATACACATACGTAAACAAGTAATCATTTTGTTGCTAAAGTGTGTGACCTTATTTAGTAGAGAGGGAACTTCTATGTATCATATAAACGCTGCAGTACTGGTATTTACACACAAGCCAGTGTTTAGGGTGGCCATTCACAGGCTGATTTTTACCCAAAACCCACGATGAAAAATCAGTTAGTGTATGGCCACATAAAAAACCGCCAAAGCAACATCGGTGATCAAACAGATTTTCCGATCACCAATGTTCGATTGTTTACAAAAAAATTAATGAAAAACCCTATAAAAAAATACTCACGTGCGTCCAGTGCAGCGGGAGAGGACGCTGTATATACTTGACCCTGTATACAGCATCCTCTCCATACAAAACAGAGACGCCAGCGCATAGGGAGCCCTGTGAAGACATCTGGACAGTAAGTATATTTTTATTTACATTTTTCAGGGTTTTCTTTATTCCCTATGGTCACCATGAGAATGACATCATTCTCGTGGATGGCCCGCAGACAGGGTGATTTTCCCTAGGGAAAATCATCCCGTTTGTCGGTGCTGATATTCCACGAGAACGACTTTGTATGAGCCAAATGAGCCAAGTGAAAAAAATCATCATAAAAGTAATTTTACTTTACAAACACCCAGAACATAAAGCTGCTACATACCATACAAAAGACTGATAATGGTGCTTAACAGAAAAAGTAGTTAACATAAAATCAGATAACAGCCATACTCTATGCAACAAATTGTTTCAATCGACCACCTACAGTCAAGCAAGGGTAAAACCATGTTGAATTGCAGGGGAGGTAAAATGAATGTCAGTGTTTGTATGCAGGGAGAATACTTTATTGTTGCATGTTGCACACAGATACTGACCAGTGTTACTGTTACACTGTTATTACACTTGTGCTGGAAACATCAACCTGTAATACAGGATTGGCAATTCCACCAAAATCTGTCAGAAACCTGGGAAAGCAGGAACATTTCCTGGACCACAGCTCGATCATCTTGGGGCACAGTTTTCTAAATTACATATTTTTGCATTGATTGTGGTAAATATTCCTTTCTGCCCTCTACCATCTGCCATCACCCCTGGTATGGTAGATACCTCCATAAAAGCTTGCCCTTTCACCCCAAATATCACTATAGAGAGGCCCATGTACCATCTGTGATACCACTAGTTGAGAACACCAGTTGAAGATCATACACCGACAGGATTATAAAAAAAGAATTAGGAATAAAATAAAACCTTTTGTTTTATTGGACATTCATAAAAACATTGATGAAAATGTCTATAAAATGCAAAGGTCACTTTACTTTAAAATGTAAAAAATAATCAATGTTACTTTAACACATTTTAGAGGTCATTCATTGCATATTAACAGTGATGACATTTTGAATCGTGAATTGCTGCCTGTATGCCATGAGCCCCCCTACAGATATAATTTCCAGTATTATGTTGTTAGCGAATGCCTGGACTGACCATGATATTAAATCCATCAGTCTAGTGCACTAGGATAATTTCCTTTCTCCCGATATCCTGTGCCCATCGAGCAGAGGCCATGCCAGGTCTAACAGAGGTGCTGACTGTGGCAAAGAGAAGCCAGACATGATTAATATAAACAACGATTAAGTGTGAAAATTGCTCTTGGCCTGGGCTTTATTTTGTCTAACCTGAGTAGAGGACAAATAACATAGCAGAGTGTTAAGTAGCAGAAATCTTACCTCACTATGATGTAAAGTGGATTTCCTAACCCTTTCCATGCCACAGAAAAGTGCAACCTTCGCAGAAAGGACACTTGCAGTTCATCACCAAATCTGACTTGCTGTGATATATTACCTCGCAGAAGAATGCCATTAATGACAACCATTAGGAATAAAATGAAGAAACTAATTGAGAGCCCCAATAGTCATTAATACAACTTTCCTGGGGATACTCTGGAGAGGTTGTTTACAAGAAGATTCAGAAGGTTGACAGGGGGGAAAGCAGGATGTAGACTGGCACAAATCATAAAGGTGCATTCAGAGTTTTCACCAACTCTGCATGCATTGGATGTATATGTATTGCTTATAACAGGAAAAGGCCAAGAAACCAAACAGGTTCAAGCTCACACTGTCCTGTATGTAAAATAAGCAGAGAGCTTGAATCTGATGGGTTGCTATGGGCAACATCCCCACTTTTCAATCTCCCTGTAATCTCCCTGCTTTGTAAATTTAGGCCCATGTCAGCAATGCATATTCATGTGTAAGCGTATAACAGGATGCAATTATGACAAAACATTTACAATGCCACCACATACAACATACATCTGTACACAGCTGAAGACTGGTACATTGTTAAAAATATTTTGTACAAAAGTGGTAACACTTCTATTTCTTTCCTTTTCTGAAAAAGTTTTTATTTTATCAAACATATATAAACATGTTTATAAAAAGAAAATTCCTGTTCATCTTGTCAATGTTAAGCTGCAAACCTTCACATAACAATGGGGAATCATCAAAGGTTTTGTATTAATTCATTTCTTTAGCAATTTGTAGTAATAGACATTTTTAAAAGGAATGGTGCAAAGCTGTCAGATAAGAAATCAAGTATGTGTTGTGTGGGATCACTGGTGAATCCAGTTTCAATAGCAGCTGGAATGTCTTAACACTTAACAAAACAAACAGTAAAAAGTGCATTCTGTGGCACATAATTAAGGCTTGTGGTGCAGTTCATAGAGGAGATGAACTTAGGGCCTCCAGCTCAGAAGCCTGTTCCAGTGATGTGTAAAAGTTTTAGAATTGCTTAAACCTATGAGAATCAGAACAAGCAGGTAGAGGGACATCATGATGGCAAAGCGGTGGCTTGAGAACCAGGAAGGTTGTTTGGATCTGCGTGGGGAAAAATTAAAGGGGTAAGAAAACAATGGTTACACAAATATATTACATTTAAACATATACAAATAGTAATAATGGTCTGCATCCAACGTTCCAGTGTTTATGCCATTTGAGATAAATGTGTGATTGTATGCATCCCAGTCTCTCTAACACAGACATTCCTCTTAGGTCTGGATGGGTCAGGGTACGTTTCCATTGATTAGTATGGAGGTGTATGTTTTATATAATCAATGATGCTGCAAAATGATTTTGTTTCTTTCCATTTCAATGTAGCAAAAAATGTTTTTCTTGTTTTGTAAATATGAATCATATATATAGAATCATGCAGTATCCTGATAATTGGTGATTGTAGAAGCATGTAATTATCGTAATTATTGGAACACTATAGTGTAAATTAAGATTGGGTAGCACCTCAATTTGTCATTTCTACTTGTGCTGAACTCACCTTCTCTTTGGCTGTTCCTGAGAATATACCAGGAGATATTTCAATCTTAATAGCTGGTTATTGGTCACCACAAAATATTTATGTGGAACTTCTCCTCCTTCACTATTCCTTGCTCTGGCTCGTTTTCGATCTATTTCAAATGAATCTGAGAACAATGGACAATATTAATTGCTAAACAAAGTACATTTAAAATACAGACAACTATACATGAGTGCAATGTCAATATTCAGACCCAAGACTGATTTACATGACAGAAGATACTAGCACTAGCCATCCCAACACTGCCCTTTGTAAGTAAAGATAACTTGCATGCACATAACTCTACCCTAAACTCACTGCACACATCTCCATTGAATAAAAAAAGTGGAGATGTTGCCTATAGCAACCAATCAGATTCTAGATCAGGTACTATCACATACTAAAGAACCTAATCTAAACTCCCACACAGACATAATGTGTCTCACCTTTTTTCTTGGCCTGGCACTTAACATCTGGGTGATCGATCATCTCACATACAGCAACACAGCTCAACACTGGACCTAGCATGCTACGGGACCACCCCTGTCTATGAGGGCTATAGAGAAGCGCCAGGCTCAGGTCACTAGTCAGGTATGTCCCCTCTCCAAACAAAGAGGTCTGTAAAAAATGCAGCAAAAGAGGATAGCGAAAGCTATGTCGATGGTGTTTATGATACGTATCTATAAGCCAATATATTTAGTTATCCTAAATAGTCAGTATACTTTAAGTTGTAATATATTTAAATTATAGTCAACCCCTCAGGGTCATTTGTGGTGGATCAGGCTCAATGCACATCTCAAGCCTTGTGTGTAATTGTCACACGAAGCTATAACAATGTAATGTGTGACAAATTTCTATGGGATATGAAGAATGCCTAAAACATACAGCATGTACAAGGTCATGCCATCTCCATAGGCAGTAGCATATCGTGTACCATCTCACCTTATTCAGGTGGCAATGCAAGCCATTGTGCAGTATGGAGTGGAAGTTCTCCAGGCGACTGCCATGTAATGCATAGATCACGTCCCTCTCTCCACGCGTTTCTTGGAACTGGGCGCGTAGCTTCTCGCAGTATTCTATTTCAAACAGGAAGTCAGGAGTGGGCAGAGCAAGACTGGGAGAGCCTGGCAAGGCTTGGAATTCCACAAACTAAAACAGCAAGGGAGGGGCAGCCTTAACTCCAGGCTGGGGTAAGTTGCCAATATGGTTAGTACAAACATGGTATCATTTGCTGGAGAGATAGGGTAAGTAACTCATATAAATATGATAGTATGAAATACAAAATAAGAGGTACTTTAATTAAATAAATGACCATGGAAACATGCATGCATGCATTTATACNTGTATTTTTATATGTGTGTATAGGCCATTAGTAAAAACATCTAAAAATATATAAGTAGGTCAGTATATTAGAGTCAAGGGACTGGCTGCAGATTTACGTACTACTGAACTTACGAGTGAGTGGGCAAAACCATGTTGATTTGCAGGGGAGGTAGATTTCATTAGTTGCAAACACTACTAGAGTTGTGAGATCATGTTTCCTAACATTCATTTTACCTCCCCTGCATTTCTACAATGGTTTGACCAACTTGTACGTTCGATAATAAATACGTCTGCATCCAGTCAAATGTTATAATGTAGGATTTAGGCCCAATCACACATAACTAGCACTCTGTTCAAAATAACATAATACCATTCTAATAGTTGTTCTCTCCAAAATATTAATATTGTAATTGCCAGTTTTGTGGCCATTGTGCTAAATAAATCCGTTGAGTGTGAGGGACAGCCAATGTTAATTACAATATACAGTAAGCTGCCTATTGATAACAACAAGGATATCCTGCTATTCACAATGTTATGGTAACATAAAGGAGGTATGATCTGTAAGAGAAAGAGAGAAAAAAGAAGAGATTCCCTTTTGAATTGGATGCACTCTTTACATGTTATAATGACGGAAAATATCCAATAAAATATCCAATGTTTATTTAATTACCTATTTTAAAATCAACGGAAATTCGATATGTAGCGAAATATTTAAAAACAATGAAAGAATAGTGTANGAAAAAATAAGATTACGTGAATTAAAACAAAAAATGGAAGGACGATGGCTTGTTCAA